>JAUTXW010005003.1:0-93719 GCA_030620095.1 Kuschelorhynchus macadamiae | reverse complement strand
AAGTGATCAAAACAGACCAAACCAACAAAATTGAAGAAGACGAATAACTAACCTTATAAATGCATCCAACCTACCAACAGAGGAGAAAGAGACGTTAAGGCCAAGCAGCGCAAGAATCCCGCAGTTCTTTACAGACTACGCAAAATACGCGGGACCCGTATTACCACTTCGACCTATCGTCAGTGCAATAGGATCTCCTACTTACAAAATTGGTAAATACCTTTCAAATATTCTTAATAATTTTCAGGAAAAACACGTTCACCTTATTAGAAACTCTACGCATTTTGTAGAACAACAGAAATCAATCAATTCATAGATCCCAAAGATATCTTAGTCAGTTTTGATGTAGAATCGCTGTATGCAGATATTACCTATAAATGATTCAATTTCCATAATATCAGACTTATTTCACCATAATAGTATTGACAACTCACTTTTAGATCTAATTGAAACTTGTCTCTTACATCAACGTATTTGTCTTTCAAGGAACTTTCTGAGCAAACCTCAGGAGCAGCCATGGGATTTTTCACTGTCACCGGCGGTGACGTATCTTGTCCTGGAAGCTTTTGAGGAGGAAGCCTTGGGAGTGTCCACTAAAACCAAAATCATGGTTCAGATACGTAGACGACACTTTTGTAATATGGCCACATAAGATCCGAAACCTCCTGGGTTTCTTGATCATCTAAATCAACAACATGCTAACATACAATTTACAATGGAAATTGAATCAGAGGACACGATTCCCTTTCTAGATGTTCTTGTACAAAGGAAAGGGGATGGTTCCTTAGGACCTCTGTATACAGAAAACCAACGCATACAAACAGGTACCTAAATGCAAATTCCCATCATCATCAGCACAAAAGCAATCAGTCATTAATTTATTAGTTTACAGAGCTCTTGCAATTCTTTACAATCGGAAACAGAGAAAGTGACTCAAGCTTTAAGAGAATGGATATTGCAGTGATGATATTAGACGATCAATTAGAAAATATAATAATCCTACTCCACGAAATGATACTAATAAGGAATTACCGATAGGAAATGTAGTTCTTCCGTTTATACACGGAACCACAGACAAGATTGCAAGGTTACTTCGCCGGTCCAACATACGTACAATCTTCAACACACACAAGAAAATTGGACAAAGCTTGAGATCGCCAAAGGACATTATTCATTTTCAAACGGAAGGAGTATATGCAATTCCTTGTTCCTGTGGTGATGTTTATATTGGAGAAACTGGACGATCCATATCGACTAGGCTTAGGGAACATGAACGATGTATCAGACAGAAACAATTTGTACAATCTGCTGTATCTGAACACCAACATTCGACTGGGCATGTCATAAATGTAAAAGAAACCAAAGTTGCTGCATCGGTTTCGGGACTCTATAAACAAAAAATTAGAGAATCTATTGAAATTTATAAGCATCCAAACAATTTTAATAGAGATACGGGCTTCAGTCTACATCATACGTGGAAACCGATCGTTACACCGAGTCACGCTTCGGTAAACACAGGTCGACTATAAATAGCCGGCCTGGGTCTCTTCGAGCTCATTTAGTGTTCCGATCTCGTAAAGTGAAGATCCCTGAAGATGCCTCGTGCAATCGAAGGCGAAACGTCGGAAAGTGGTTCCATTTTGACACGGTCTAATCCCAAGGACCATGATTTCTTAATTTATTTATCATGTTTATTTTTAATGTTTCCTGGCTGATAAAGAATGAGGAATTCAAAGTGAACTCAACCAGGGGACAAACGAACGTAAAATGTACGAAGCGATTGAGCAAATCAAGGTGGGATGCAAATCTTGTAAGATACTAAACAAATTTAACTATTGTGATATACGCATTTTTGTGTTGCTGTTTATGGTGCTTTGACCCTAACCTGCCACCAGTCTACCCTTGTAAAAAACATCTAAGAAAGCACATTATTTTAATATTTTGATGAAACATAATTTAACTAATATAGCAAAACACCAAAGACAATCCAAAAAAATCGATAAATTCGCCTTTACCAGAAGTTTCCTTGCACTGCTATAGTAGCTTCACACCAATATTTTACCAATTTTTTCCTAGGTATAAAACATTTGATCTATGTGCAAAATTTGATATCCATTAGATAAGTAGTTTCGTAATATTGATATTTTTACATTTTATGAGGCCGCCATTTTGCTCCTCTATATTGTTTTTCTTCCAATATATTATCATTTCATCCTTATATCACTGTTAAATTTTGGTCAAAATTTGTAGTCAATCGGATAGGTAGTTTTTGCACAAACCGCGTACAGGACGACAGAAAAGGGAGAACATGCTTTTCGGGATCTAAAAACTCTAAAACGCAAAAATCTCGGATGGTGATTTGTTCATGATACAGTACTATCTCTCCTACGAGGGAAGAAAAATCGGAGGGTTTCACAACATTAAAATACTTAGGTAGGTAAATAAATTGTCGAAAAACTGCACCAGGATATTAACCACTTTACACTGAATAACTTTTTTTAACTCAGTCGTAGTCGTCGGCAACTGGCGATCGTGGAGGAAAATGCATCTTTAGTCCTAACGTCTCAATATTTTATTTGTGGCTTTTTAATTGTGGTGTGGGGATAATATTATCCTGTTCCATATTAAAAAAAAAATGTTTTATTTCCGTGAGATAAAAGTCTTACTCAAGCATCGTTCAGGAGTGGATTAATGTCGAAACTGCGATAAATTATAAGATTGACGACGAGAGCAGCCGCAAGAGCAGCTCAAAAATTCGTACTGTTTTTATACTGAAGCTATTAGTATAGCGACGACTCTGCTATGCAGGTCGAAATATATTTGTCAAAATGAGTAATTCTGCTTCTAACTTTAAGTGCTGTTGAAAATACTATATTCTTGATGCAAAATTAAATTTATGTAGGTATAGGGCACCATTATATAAAATAAGTATTTTTTTTATTTGCATAGACACTGTTTTACAGGACTATGTCCCAGTCACAAAGCTGGTACAAAAAAGTATAAATACATTTATAAAAATAGTTAATACTTAAGTAATAAGATCACACAAAAACACAATTTAAACAACGAATATTAACAGTAAATGCATACAAAAAAATAAAAAAATATAAAAATAAGAATAAGAGCCTACTAGTAAAAATTTTGATCGCGGCAAAGTTACAATTAAAAATATCGTAAGAATTGTTATTATTAGTATACCTACTATACATTCGGTTACCTGATGGTAAATATTTGTCCTACAAGGGGGTAAATAAATGATATCAGAGTTACGGAAGTTTAAAATAGGAACACGAAAATTTAAGTTTGACAACAGTTCTTCAGAAATAATAATATTGTGAATTGGCTTATACAGAGAACAGTCTAAGCATAGATCCCTGGGGAACTCCTGAAGTTATATAATATATAATCGCTCTACACAAATAATATTAAATTGTCTGAAAAACCAAAATGTTGTAGTTTTTGCAACATAATAGTGTGGTCAAGACGATCAAACGCTCTCAAAGATCTAAGGGGGGGGGGGCTTTTTTGTCCCCCTTTTAAATACGCCACTGGCTTCAGCAGAATTGTAACGGCAAATAGAAGGCAAAGAGAGGGTCAACAGTTTCTTAATGAGCGATACGGTAGCTGGTCTATGACATTGGCTTCCTGTGTTAAGGAATAGGCACCCAAAAAGGTTTGGTCTTGATACTGAACAGAATAGTGAAATTTCCTTCCTAAAAAAATATATTTGCTATTACCTACCTTATCCAAATAACTTGTTTTTAATAGTTATTCACCAAAAAAGTATCCATTTTCTAAAAGAAAGAAAATATTCACCAATTGTCGTTTTTAATTTTTTTTGTATTTTTTGAAAAATGTCAAGTGTGGTGGAGATTTTTGGGTTTGAGATAAAATTAGGCTTGGGAGATGTGGATCAAAAGGAGACTTATGGCAGTTTTAAGATTGACCCAATCTCGTCTTGTATTCTATCTCTCAGCATTATAACTTCAGCACTCTTAAACGGGAAATTCAACTTAAATGTGTGGAATGAAGACCAGATTTAATTAGTAAAATTGGAGTTTTTAAACAATGTAACTATAGATCGCTGCTATTCTTTCATTTAGTGTTCTTGAATTATATTTTTTGTGTTGATTTCTTTTGTTTGTACCTCGTTCAATGTACTAACGAAAATATTTTAGTATGTTTTGAAATGCGATTTTTTAACCAATGCAGATGGAGATCAATAACAACATTATGTAAAATGTAAAAAAAAACTATTTTATTATATATGTTTGAATCAGTGTGATATATTTCGCTACATGGTAGCTCCGTAACAGTTAATAACATGTCAAAAATTTATATTATTGAAAAAGTCCGAACAATTATATTACACGTAGATTAGGGATGTTACGTCTGAAGAAGCTACTGGGTAGCGAAACATGTAAAAACAAATATAGAGGAATGTTTGCAAACGTTTTTATTTTTATATTTTAAATAATAGTTTGTTTCAAAATCCTATTTATATATATATATATATATATATATATATATATATATATATATATATATATATATATATATATATATAGAGATTATAAATACTAAACAATTAAACTTGGAGAAACCTAATTTACTGACCGGTAATTTGATGACCAGCAAAAAAGATAAACGAATGACCGTAGGTTTTAAAAATCCTGAAACTATCAAAATAGGGTCGAAGTGTTATTAAAATAAGAAGCATAAAATGAGCTAGTAACAAATTTTTATTCCCACAGATTGAAGCACTTCCCTCTTGTAATCTGTCATATAAAGTGAATGACCGGGGATTGAAAGTCATCCAAAAACTACCAAAATTGACTAATATTCCTTATTAAAGCAAGCAGCATAACATGACCTAGTATTAACTTACCAGTCCTTCAGATTGAGGCACTTCCCTTATTAAATTTTTCATAAAAAATAAATGACTGGGGATTTAAAGTCATCTTAAAGCAACCAAAATTGACTCAAATCTTCACTAAAACAAGCAACATAAATAGCCGAGTAGCAACTTCCTAGTCTCTCAGATTTTTGATTTTGCATTTTTTTTTCATACAAAGTGAATGACTGGGAGGTTTAAAGTTATCCTAAAGCTACCAAAATTGACTGAAGGTCTAAAAAGTTGATACTCAGCCATTATATGTGGTTTATTTTAATGAAGATTTAAGTCAAGTTTGGTACTAATCATAACTTTAAACCCCTGGTCATTCACTTTATACGAAAAATTGTAATAGAAAAGTGATCTTTGGGCCTAGAAAGTTGATACTGATCTACTTTATGCTGCTCGTTTAAGTAAAAATTGCAGTCAATTTTCGAAGCTAAAGGTTGATTTTAAAGCTCCGGTCATTCTCTTTATATGAAAAATTGCAAAAGCGAAATGCCATAATCTGAAAAGGTATAAAGTTAATACTCTGTTATGTTATGCTGCTTGCTTTAGTAAGCAATTTGAGCCAATTTTGCTAGCTTTAGGTAGGATGACTTTAAGCTCCCGGTAATTCACCTTTTATGAAAAAATTCAGAAGGGAAGGGCCTCCATCTGAAGTGCTAGAGAGCTGATATTAGACTATTTTATGCTACTTGCTTAGATAAAGATTTTAATCAATTTTGGTGACTTTAGGATGACTGTAAATGTCTGATCATCCATATTGTATGAAAAGGTGCCTCATCGTGTGAAAATTGATAGCCGGCTAGATAATGCGACTTTCTATAATAAAGATTTAAGTCAATTTTGGTGGCTTTAGGATGACTTTAAACCCCCGGTCAGTCACTTTTTATGAGAAATTTAAAAAGGGAAGTACCTTAATCTGAGTTGATACTAGGCAATTTTATGCTGCTTATCTTAGTAAAGATTTGAGTCAAATTTGGTAACTTTAGATTTCCGGTCATTCACTTTTTATAAAAAATAGCAAACAATCTGTGAGGCTAGAAAGTTGAAACTGGGCTATTTTATGGTGTTTGATTTAATGGATTCTTCTTTAATTCAATTTTGGTAGCTTTAGAATGACTTTAAACTTCCGGTCATTCACTGTTTATGAAAAATTGTAAGAGGGAAGTGACTCAATCTGAGAAGCTAGAAAGTTGATACTTAGCAGTTTTATACTGCTTGCTTTAGTAAATATATGAGCCAACTTTGATAGCTTTAGAATTTTTAAAACCTACGGTCATTCGTTTGTTTTACTGGTCTACTCGTTAAATTTATACATTCGATATCGACGTATCTGCCGTCATGGTTATTTTAAATTACATTTTATCATTATCTATCTTCAGTCCGGTCTGTAGATGTATTCTACATACATACATTCCTACAATGTATCTAACCGAACACAATCCTACTTAATAAGACAAATGATATCAATATGCATTAAGGTTTTAATGAATAATGACGTGAAATATTTTAATACGCGCGTTATAACGGCTGGTTGACCCTATAAAATTTATTCTGACACAGGGTAATGAAACGCCAAATCAATGTTCATACCAAGAATTTTCAAGAGCAAGTAACGGTTCGAGCTAAACAAAAATAATCAAGATGAATAACTTCGTAATTGGTAAACGCATTGTTATGAATCATGTCAAGATTGTCGCGTTTCAATAACGGGGTCTTTAATATGTTTACATGAATTTTCATTAATTCTAAACATGTGTGTATACGCATGTTGACATACGATTTTATGGTATCAGCTAGTTTAAATAGTCTATGTTAAATTGTGTTATGCAAATGCCTTTACTATGATTTAAAACATTTTACTTGTGCCGCCATTTTGTTCCTCGTTCTTAGGTTTTCACTTGTAATCAATCACTGTAATCAATCACTGGGTTGAATATATATTATATCTTCATGGAAGCTTTTGAGGAGGAAGCCTTAGAGTCGTCTCCACTAAAACCAAAATCATGGTTCAGATACGTAGACGACACTTTTGTAATATGGCCACATGGTCCAGAAAACCTCCCTGGGTTTCTTGATCATCTAAATCAACAACATGCTAACATAAAATTTACAATGGAAATTGAATCAGAAGGCACGATTCCTTTTCTAGATGTTCTTGTACAAACGAAAGGGGATGGTTCCTTAGGACACTCTGTATACAGAAAACCAACGCATACAAACAGGTACCTAAATGCAAATTCCCATCATCATCCAGCACAAAAGCAATCAGTCATTAATTTATTGGTTTACAGAGCTCTTGCAATTCTTTACAATCGGAAACAGAGAAACTGACTCAAGCTTTAAGAGGGAATGGATATTGCAGTGATGATATTAGACGATCAATTAGAAAATATAATAATCCTACTCCACGAAATGATACTAATAAGGAATTACCGATAGGAAATGTAGTTCTTCCGTTTATACACGGAACCACAGACAAGATTGCAAGGTTACTTCGCCGGTCCAACATACGTACAATCTTCAACACACACAAGAAAATTGGACAAAGCTTGAGATCGCCAAAGGACATTATTCATTTTCAAACGGAAGGAGTATATGCAATTCCTTGTTCCTGTGGTGATGTTTATATTGGAGAAACTGGACGATCCATATCGACTAGGCTTAAGGAACATGAACGATGTATCAGACAGAAACAATTTGTACAATCTGCTGTATCTGAACACCAACATTCGACTGGGCATGTCATAAATGTAAAAGAAACCAAAGTTGTTGCATCGGTTTCGGGACTCTATAAACAAAAAATTAGAGAATCTATTGAAATTTATAAGCATCCAAACAATTTTAATAGAGATACGGGCTTCAGTCTACATCATACGTGGAAACCGATCGTTACACCGAGTCACGCTTCGGTAAACACAGGTCGACTATAAATAGCCGGCCTGGGTCTCTTCGAGCTCATTCAGTGTTCCGATCTCGTAAAGTGAAGATCCCTGAAGATGCCTCGTGCAATCGAAGGCGAAACGTCGGAAAGTGGTTCCATTTTGACACGGTCTAATCCCAAGGACCATGATTTCTTAATTTATTTATCATGTTTATTTTTAATGTTTCCTGGCTGATAAAGAATGAGGAATTCAAAGTGAACTCAACCAGGGGACAAACGAACGTAAAATGTACGAAGCGATTGAGCAAATCAAGGTGGGATGCAAATCTTGTAAGATACTAAACAAATTTAACTATTGTGATATACGCATTTTTGTGTTGCTGTTTATGGTGCTTTGACCCTAACCTGCCACCAGTCTACCCTTGTAAAAAACATCTAAGAAAGCACATTATTTTAATATTTTGATGAAACATAATTTAACTAATATAGCAAAACACCAAAGACAATCCAAAAAATATCGATAAATTCGCCTTTACCAGAAGTTTCCTTGCACTGCTATAGTAGCTTCACACTAATATTTTACCAATTTTTTCCTAGGTATAAAACATTTGATCTATGTGCAAAATTTGATATCCATTAGATAAGTAGTTTCGTAATATTGATATTTTTACATTTTATGAGGCCGCCATTTTGCTCCTCTATATTGTTTTTCTTCCAATATATTACCATTTCATCCTTATATCACTGTTAAATTTTGGTCAAAATTTGTAGTCAATCGGATAGGTAGTTTTTGCACAAACCGCGTACAGGACGACAGAAAAGGGAGAACATGCTTTTCGGGATCTAAAAACTCTAAAACGCAAAAATCTCGGATGGTGATTTGTTCATGATACAGTACTATCTCTCCTACGAGGGAAGAAAAATCGGAGGGTTTCACAACATTAAAATACTTAGGTAGGTAAATAAATTGTCGAAAAACTGCACCAGGATATTAACCACTTTACACTGAATAACTTTTTTTAACTCAGTCGTAGTCGTCGGCAACTGGCGATCGTGGAGGAAAATGCATCTTTAGTCCTAACGTCTCAATATTTTATTTGTGGCTTTTTAATTGTAGTGTGGGGATAATATTATCCTGTTCCATATTAAAAAAAAAATGTTTTATTTCCGTGAGATAAAAGTCTTACTCAAGCATCGTTCAGGAGTGGATTAATGTCGAAACTGCGATAAATTATAAGATTGACGACGAGAGCAGCCGCAAGAGCAGCTCAAAAATTCGTACTGTTTTTATACTGAAGCTATTAGTATAGCGACGACTCTGCTATGCAGGTCGAAATATATTTGTCAAAATGAGTAATTCTGCTTCTAACTTTAAGTGCTGTTGAAAATACTATATTCTTGATGCAAAATTAAATTTATGTAGGTATAGGGCACCATTATATAAAATAAGTATTTTTTTTATTTGCATAGACACTGTTTTACAGGACTATGTCCCAGTCACAAAGCTGGTACAAAAAAGTATAAATACATTTATAAAAATAGTTAATACTTAAGTAATAAGATCACACAGAAACACAATTTAAACAACGAATATTAACAGTAAATGCATACAAAAAAATAAAAAAATATAAAAATAAGAATAAGAGCCTACTAGTAAAAATTTTGATCGCGGCAAAGTTACAATTAAAAATATCGTAAGAATTGTTATTATTAGTATACCTACTATACATTCGGTTACCTGATGGTAAATATTTGTCCTACAAGGGGGTAAATAAATGATATCAGAGTTACGGAAGTTTAAAATAGGAACACGAAAATTTAAGTTTGACAACAGTTCTTCAGAAATAATAATATTGTGAATTGGCTTATACAGAGAACAGTCTAAGCATAGATCCCTGGGGAACTCCGGAAGTTATATAATATATAATCGCTCTACACAAATAATATTAAATTGTCTGAAAAACCAAAATGTTGTAGTTTTTGCAACATAATAGTGTGGTCAAGACGATCAAACGCTCTCAAAGATCTAAGGGGGGGGGGGGGGGCTTTTTTGTCCCCCTTTTAAATACGCCACTGGCTTCAGCAGAATTGTAACGGCAAATAGAAGGCAAAGAGAGGGTCAACAGTTTCTTAATGAGCGATACGGTAGCTGGTCTATGACATTGGCTTCCTGTGTTAAGGAATAGGCACCCAAAAAGGTTTGGTCTTGATATTGAACAGAATAGTGAAATTTCCTTCCTAAAAAAATATATTTGCTATTACCTACCTTATCCAAATAACTTGTTTTTAATAGTTATTCACCAAAAAAGTATCCATTTTCTAAAAGAAAGAAAATATTCACCAATTGTCGTTTTTAATTTTTTTTGTATTTTTTCAAAAATGTCAAGTGTGGTCGAGATTTTTGGGTTTGAGATAAAATTAGGCTTGGGAGATGTGGATCAAAAGGAGACTTATGGCAGTTTTAAGATTGACCCAATCTCGTCTTGTATTCTATCTCTCAGCATTATAACTTCAGCACTCTTAAACGGGAAATTCAACTTAAATGTGTGGAATGAAGACCAGATTTAATTAGTAAAATTGGAGTTTTTAAACAATGTAACTATAGATCGCTGATATTCTTTCATTTAGTGTTCTTGAATTATATTTTTTGTGTTGATTTCTTTTGTTTGTACCTCGTTCAATGTACTAACGAAAATATTTTAGTATGTTTTGAAATGCGATTTTTTAACCAATGCAGATGGAGATCAATAACAAAATTATGTAAAATGTAAAAAAAAAACTATTTTATTATATATGTTTAAATCAGTGTGATATATTTCGCTACATGGTAGCTTCGTAACACTTAATAACATGTCAAAAATTTATATTATTGAAAAAGTCCGAACAATTATATTACACGTAGATTAGGGATGTTACGTCTGAAGAAGCTACTGGGTAGCGAAACATGTAAAAACAAATATAGAGGAATGTTTGCAAACGTTTTTCTTTTTATATTTTAAATAATAGTTTGTTTCAAAATCCTATTGATATATATATATATATATATATATATATATATATATATATATATATATATATATATATATATATATATAATAGATTATAAATACTAAACAATTAAACTTGGAAAAACCTAATTTAATGACCGGTAATTTGATGACCAGCAAAAAAGATAAACGAATGACCGTAGGTTTTAAAAATCCTGAAACTATCAAAATAGGGTCGAAGTGTTATTAAAATAAGAAGCATAAAATGAGCTAGTAACAAATTTTTATTCCCACAGATTGAAGCACTTCCCTCTTGTAATTTGTCATATAAAGTGAATGACCGGGGATTGAAAGTCATCCAAAAACTACCAAAATTGACTAATATTCCTTATTAAAGCAAGCAGCATAACATGACCTAGTATTAACTTACCAGTCCTTCAGATTGAGGCACTTCCCTTATTAAATTTTTCATAAAAAATAAATGACTGGGGATTTAAAGTCATCTTAAAGCAACCAAAATTGACTCAAATCTTCACTAAAACAAGCAACATAAATAGCCGAGTAGCAACTTCCTAGTCTCTCAGATTTTTGATTTTGCATTTTTTTTTCATACAAAGTGAATGACTGGGAGGTTTAAAGTTATCCTAAAGCTACCAAAATTGACTGAAGGTCTAAAAAGTTGATACTCAGCCATTATATGTGGTTTATTTTAATGAAGATTTAAGTCAAGTTTGGTACTAATCATAACTTTAAACCCCTGGTCATTCACTTTATACGAAAAATTGTAATAGAAAAGTGATCTTTGGGCCTAGAAAGTTGATACTGATCTACTTTATGCTGCTCGTTTAAGTAAAAATTGCAGTCAATTTTCGAAGCTAAAGGTTGATTTTAAAGCTCCGGTCATTCTCTTTATATGAAAAATTGCAAAAGCGAAATGCCATAATCTGAAAAGGTATAAAGTTAATACTCTGTTATGTTATGCTGCTTGCTTTAGTAAGCAATTTGAGCCAATTTTGCTAGCTTTAGGTAGGATGACTTTAAGCTCCCGGTAATTCACCTTTTATGAAAAAATTCAGAAGGGAAGGGCCTCCATCTGAAGTGCTAGAGAGCTGATATTAGACTATTTTATGCTACTTGCTTAGATAAAGATTTTAATCAATTTTGGTGACTTTAGGATGACTGTAAATGTCTGATCATCCATATTGTATGAAAAAGTGCCTCATCGTGTGAAAATTGATAGCCGGCTAGATAATGCGGCTTTCTATAATAAAGATTTAAGTCAATTTTGGTGGCTTTAGGATGACTTTAAACCCCCGGTCAGTCACTTTTTATGAGAAATTTAAAAAGGGAAGTACCTTAATCTGAGTTGATACTAGGCAATTTTATGCTGCTTATCTTAGTAAAGATTTGAGTCAAATTTGGTAACTTTAGATTTCCGGTCATTCACTTTTTATAAAAAATAGCAAACAATCTGTGAGGCTAGAAAGTTGAAACTGGGCTATTTTATGGTGTTTGATTTAATGGATTCTTCTTTAATTCAATTTTGGTAGCTTTAGGATGACTTTAAACTTCCGGTCATTCACTGTTTATGATAAATTGTAAGAGGGAAGTGGCTCAATCTGAGAAGCTAGAAAGTTGATACTTAGCAGTTTTATACTGCTTGCTTTAGTAAATATATGAGCCAACTTTGATAGCTTTAGAATTTTTAAAACCTACGGTCATTCGTTTGTTTTACTGGTCTACTCGTTAAATTTATACATTCGATATCGACGTATCTGCCGTCATGGTTATTTTAAATTACATTTTATCATTATCTATCTTCAGTCCGGTCTGTAGATGTATTCTACATACATACATTCCTACAATGTATCTAACCGAACACAATCCTACTTAATAAGACAAATGATATCAATATGCATTAAGGTTTTAATGAATAATGACGTGAAATATTTTAATACGCGCGTTATAACGGCTGGTTGACCCTATAAAATTTATTCTGACACAGGGTAATGAAACGCCAAATCAATGTTCATACCAAGAATTTTCAAGAGCAAGTAACGGTTCGAGCTAAACAAAAATAATCAAGATGAATAACTTCGTAATTGGTAAACGCATTGTTATGAATCATGTCAAGATTGTCGCGTTTCAATAACGGGGTCTTTAATATGTTTACATGAATTTTCATTAATTCTAAACATGTGTGTGTACGCATGTTGACATACGATTTTATGGTATCAGCTAGTTTAAATAGTCTATGTTAAATTGTGTTATGCAAATGCCTTTACTATGATTTAAAACATTTTACTTGTGCCGCCATTTTGTTCCTCGTTCTTAGGTTTTCACTTGTAATCAATCACTGGGTTGAATTATTTCCAGAAATTTTACAAGTGCACGAATTTTTTGAAATTTTTCCCTATTCGCAGACAAGAAAAAATTCTGGATTTTTAATTAAAGTTTCAAAATTTTATATCAAAACTTACAAAAAATCAATACAGGCTAATTTTTACTTCCTTCATGAAAGGAAGTATTGTGATCGTGAAAAAATCACCTTCCCAGTCTGTCTGTCAGTCGGTCTGTGGGTCTAACTGTTCGCGGCATAGCTAAAAAATTACTTATCCGTTTGATTTTAAATTTTGGTCAAAAATTAAGGGTAATATGGGGATGACTTAGTAACATTTTGGTAAAAATTCATTATGGCAAAACAAAATGGCGGCCTAGTGAAATGTTAAAAAATTTATTACTAAGGAAGTGCACTAAAATCAAGTATTATGTAGGAGTCAACTGGTAAAATTTTGGTACCAATCCATGATGGCGGAACAAAATGGCGGTTTAATAAAATATTTAAGAATTCAGCCTGAAAGAACTGATTTCAAATTGTGTACCATTACTAATTTTAGTGTAGAGATGAACTAGTAAAAGTGTGGTACTGATTCAAACTGGCGGACGAAAAGGGCGGTGAAATAAAATTTTTCTGACCTGAAAAAATCACCCTCTCAGGTTTTACATATCTTCGCATTTTGGCGCCTCTAAAATATGTTTATAAAATTTGGGTACGAATCCAAGATGGCGGAACAAAATGTCAGTTTAATAAAATATTTAAACATTCAGCCTGAAAAAACTACTTAATGAACTGATTTCAAATTGTGTGCCATAACTAATAGTAGTATAGAGATGAACTAGTAAAACTGTGGTATTAATTAAAGATAGGGTAACCAAAAATTTGATTAAAACTTTAAAATTGCAAATGATCCAACAGTAGAGGAATTTTGTAATTTGTCTTTTGACTAAATTTTAACTGAGGTTTCTGTGAATAAAAACTTTTTAAGGTAAAATGAACATTAAAAGCAAAATTCTGCAATAAACTTAAACTGAAATAACTTGTTCTGTGAAGTTTAGGGCCATCCCAATTGTTAGGCAGTATTTTATCCGCGATGCTCGCCTTGCTCGGCTGTTTTAATACGTGATGAAATATTTTAAATAAATTATAATCTGTAATTAAATTAACATATTTACGGTCTACTGTTTTGCTTTGTATATGTAACTAACAAATTAGTATTTTGCAATAGTAATTTCTAATTTCTTAAGATTCTTTAAATCAAATACCTACTTTCAATGAAAAAATAAAAAAAATCAGAATAGAAAAATACATTAAGAGTTTTCGCTAATTATAATTTGGTTTACATTTCTCGGATAGTTAAGAATACGTTTCATGAAATATTGAAGTAAAATGTGCAAATTCTTAAGCAATCGCCTATTGTTATGTTATCAGTTAGAGAGGAATATCATGATATCGGAATTTGTATACCGTGTAAACACAGTCTCATCAAAGCGCTTTTGATTTAATTAGTCATCCTTAGTGCTAACTACAAAAAAGTACCTACATCTAAGTAAATACCAAATGTTCAAATGTAGAAATTTCTATAAAAAGCGGATAAGAGAAATATCAACAAAAAACTACTTAATGAACTGATTTCAAATTGTGTGTCATAACTAATAGTAGTATAGAGATGAACTAGTAAAACTGTGGTATTAATTAAAGATAGGATAACCAAAAATTTGATTAAAACTTTAAAATTGCAAATGATCCAACAGTAGAGGAATTTTGTAATTTGTCTTTTGACTAAATTTTAACTGAGGTTTCTGTGAATAAAAACTTTTTAAGGTAAAATGAACATTAAAAGCAAAATTCTGCAATAAACTTAAACTGAAATAACTTGTTCTGTGAAGTTTAGGGCCATCCCAATTGTTAGGCAGTATTTTATCCGCGATGCTCGCCTTGCTCGGCTGTTTTAATACGTGATGAAATATTTTAAATAAATTATAATCTGTAATTAAATTAACATATTTACGGTCTACTGTTTTGCTTTGTATATGTAACTAACAAATTAGTATTTTGCAATAGTAATTTCTAATTTCTTAAGATTCTTTAAATCAAATACCTACTTTCAATGAAAAAATAAAAAAAATCAGAATAGAAAAATACATTAAGAGTTTTCGCTAGTTATAATTTGGTTTACATTTCTCGGATAGTTAAGAATACGTTTTATGAAATATTGAAGTAAAATGTGCAAATTCTTAAGCAATCGCCTATTGTTATGTTATCAGTTAGAGAGGAATATCATGATATCGGAATTTGTATACCGTGTATACACAGTCTCATCAAAGCGCTTTTGATTTAATTAGTCATCCTTAGTGCTAACTACAAAAAAGTACCTACATCTAAGTAAATACCAAATGTTCAAATGTAGAAATTTCTATAAAAAGCGGATAAGAGAAATATTAACAAACTTTATATTGTAAAAATCCAAAAACTCAGCTTACGCGGAAATGGTGGGACAAACTACTTTTTGAAGTTAGAAGGGGTAAGACGCTAATTATGTTTTTAACTTTAAATCTCACATATTTCAGCAGATATTTTAAAAATTACATTACCAATTCAAGTTAAAATATTAAGCAAAATGTGAGGTTTTCCAATCATATCAAACCGACAGTCCCAAAAACAAATCTCACATGGGACGGTTAGCAAGCACAAAAAAATAATGTGCATATGAAAAATAATGTAGAATTTTGTTGAAATTACTGAGTTTTGATGATGTAATTGATTTAACTTAAGTTCTATTGATGCTGGGATATACAGATGCCTCAAGCAATGCTTTCTATATGGGCTTAAGAATGCTCAAAATTAAGTGACATTTACAAATATGGTACAGGGTGTCTCACCATAGTCCCAATTATCTATTACGCTAAATATTGAATGTGCAGGGCGTTATTTAAGTAAATCGAGAAATTGCAAGCAAAGTGTTTGCAACAAATGGGAAAAAATTTTATTATTGATTTCTCAGAAATTATTATTCTATAAATAAAGCTGATACATGAAGAAAAAATTGTTTTGATTCAGTAGAATATTAAGTCGAATATGCAGGGCGTTCAAAAACACAAAAATGTTGGTTAAAAAAGTACTATTTTATGTTACACTAAATTTTATCAAGAATGAAATTTTCTGAGGACCAAATAATAAAAAGGTTTCCCATTTGTTGCAAATATGTTGCCAGTCACTGTTTCAATATGGGTCCGCAACGGCTTCGTTGTCAGAAAAAAAAGTCGAAAATTTTATTTTTAGTTTTTTTGAATAACTTTTGCAAAAAATAGTATTTTTGTCCAAAATTGGGTAACCGGGGATATTTTGACTTCAAAAATCATAATTTAGTATTACATTTTATGTAGAACTTAACTTAAAGGGCCAACAACATTAGAGGCAAACGTTTTCGATAGATTTGAAAATTACTACATTGATGCAAGTTACTGCGGCCCTTAGGCCCTGGATGAAGTTGCTCATCCTGTATCTTGATAACAAAGCCGTTGAAGACTTTATATGAAATTAAAATCATAAAATTAAATAAGGAATAACACCCTGAAGTTTCACGACATATTCATATATTGTGATGAAAGCACCAGTTTCTGAAAGCTAGATTTTGTTGCATATTGTCTGAATTAGATTGAATCCTTCTTTTCCCATCTATTTCAGTGACTCTGCAGTGATTTTTTATTACATTTATTATTTCAGTTTTATGGGTGCAAAGTTTAAGTAACGCCGTTTTTAAAAACTCAACTATTTCGGAAGCTTAAAGCTTCCATTGACCATTGAGACTCAACATGGCGTCGATTAAATTTAACTTGGTGTAGTAATAATATTATAACGCAAACCCATAATTATCCTCCAAAGTTACTGTTACGCTTTTATTTTGTAAAATAATTCTCTTCACTTAATTCTTTTCTATCACTGTAATTTGTGTACTATTAATTATTTTACTAATTTCTTCGGGCCCCGGATCTATAATTATTGGGGGGTCCCCTCCATCTCTTGATCCATCTTATGGGAACATCTCTAGGGGGACTACGTTTATCTTCAGGGTAATCAAATTATAAAAAGATTTGACTTACCAAAATCAAACTTGGAAAGGTTGAGACAATACAAAGGAAGGGTTAGCAAACACACCAGATTAACCTGTATTTAATTATGTTTTAGTTAATTAGAGACGATTTTTCGTTGAGAAATTTTTCGAAGTTACAACCTCTATGACTGCTTTGACGGAATAATTCCGATTATTCAAGGTCCATAATGAAAAGAATAAAATCTCCCCGCTATATTTTATGACAGATACTACAATCCAATAAATCTATAAATTCACTGCCTTTTTCCGCCTTCCACTGCCTTTATTAATTTCAGAGCCATTCTCAAACAATTGGCAACACTGCAGGAGGCTGACACATGCTCCCTGGTATTATAATTAATAATAATTAAATTATAATAATATCATAAGGCTGACCCCTTAACTGAGTAAGAGACTAGATCAAAAAGTACCGGTAGCCCGAATCTATATACTCAGTAATTTGTTAAATTAAACTAAACATAAACATTATAATACAAACTCGAAACATGATAAAATTTGTATGTTGCAACAATAAAGAGGTAAATTATTATTATTTTTTACTCCAGCTAGCCCGTCTCCCACAAAAACTGTCTTTGCAAGAAAGTAAGTAAATTTATAGATTCCTTCAGCTCCAGAGCTTTATGTGCTTATGTAATCAGATAAGGGTGATTTTGTTAATAGTAAATTGCCAATTTTGGTTGTGCAGCGACTAATTTTAAGTGGATTGTGTGCGGTTTGACTATCATACAATAATTATATCGTTTTAGGTCTTATCTAAAGTTTTTAAGGTGCCTAACAAATTGAAGGGCCACCTATAGCCGGTGCTCTCCCGCCTGTCTTTGCTGATATGAATTGAAGCAAATTAATTTCGTAAGGGTGAATTAGTTACTATAACCCTCCATGATTTAAATCAGGTCAGTTAAGTAGGGTACTTGAAACAGTAGTAGCATGTCTATTCAGTATTCGATCTTTTAAAAAACAAAAAATATTGCCAAATAATTATCATAATGATTTCTTTCTAATATCTCCACCACATATTTTTTTTTCATTACATAACTCAATAAAAAGTAAAGAGGCTTTCAATAGGTACTAATGTCAATAGAACTAGGTTTGTTTCAATACTAGCACAACTGGCAATACGTTGCTGAATTATTAAAGGGATGTACATAGTTCCTTCAACAGGAATTATTAGCAGCAGCGGACTGAAGATAAAATGAATTTAAAATATCTGAAACCATTGACAAATGCTAATTACGATGAGAAAACGCCATGAAAAAATGTTCTTCGTTTTGTTATTATGGTTTCATTCCTAGCAGAAAATACTATAGCAAATGTGCGACCCAACGTAAATTTGTTGCCCGCGTTTTATGACAAGTCTAAGTCTGACACTGTAATAACAATGTAAAATAAAAGCATATTTCGGTTATGCACCACCACCGCTCCCTCGTTTATTTCAGCAGACCTTGAATTTGAACTTTCACACTTAGGCTAGTTGAAATACGATCAACGTTGCATGCTTAAACTTTAGATTATTCAAGCTAGGGAAGGGGACGGGGGTCAAATTCCAAACCCGGTATTTAACCCTAGTCGTCACTAACCCTACTTAACAACGGGTGCTGGTGAAGTGTGAAATAAACTTACAACCACCAAGATGTGATAAACTGCTGGTTCTAATGTTTCTGCATTCTGTTCATTTAAGCCAGCGTAGGGTTCAGAGATAAAAGTCTCGTTCGCTAGCACTTTATGTCGTAAGCAATGAAAACTCGAATAGGGATAAAGTGATATTTTTTACTCATTGATATGTTTCCCTATTAATATTTGTTCGCAGAGATATGCAAGTAAAAACATTACATCAAAAAAATCAAACTTGTGGATACACGCGACAGCTGATAGGTACAACATCTTGAAAAGAGCACCTGCTTACTATTATAATACTATAAGCAGAATTTATTTGAGGTTGTGTTTTTTTATAAAATGGGAAACTGACGTTATTTGGGACTAAAAACGATACCAATTAAAACTTTTAATTTATTTCATTTTGACATATCTACCTAATATAAAGCAACCTTTCCTTTGATAGATTAAAATAATCAATCTAGTTAGGTAGGAAATAAGGTTGTTATACTAGACAAAACAGATTATTTTGAAAGAGTAGACAATTTGGTTCAAACTGGTCCTTACGATATAATTGAGAAAAAACCGTTATCAAAAATGATAACAGAAGTAAAAAGTATCTTAAAACAGAGTAAAAACCTTGTGGCCGATGTACTAAAATTCAAACTAACACATAGCAACCCACAGTTATGTAAACTGTATTTCCTTCCCAAAATCCATAAATCTGGGAAGTCCATGAGACCTATTTAAAATTATTTTTAGGGTTTTTCGCCTTAAACAAAATTTGAAATCAAAAGAAACTATTTACCTGATAAGATCAATACATCTTAATTAATGAAGACTGGGGTAGACCTTCCCCCGAAACATCCAGAAAACAAACATTTTTCAGCGTCGTTCCTCGGGTACCTTCATAGTGGACCCAAAACTTAAGTTTGCCTATTGATATTATCAGCTAAATAATTTCTTTTGATTTCAAATTTTGTTTAATGCGATAACCCTAAAAAATAATTTTAAATCATGGATCGTCCACTACAATTTCGTAATCATGAGACCTATTGTTTCAGCTGTTGGATCACCAACAGACAATATTTCAAGATAGTTAGTAGAAGAAGTCAACAACTTAAATATCTCTGATAACTTTGAGGTTACTAACTCGTTAGAATTCTTAGATAGAATTAAGAATGTTCTGAAGGTGAAATTACTGAAATTTTAATATCTTTTGATGTAAGCGCATTGTTTCCTAGTGTACTCATACCACTAGCTTTAGAGTACCTAAAGGAACTAGTTGAATTCAATAATTTAAAGAAAGAAATGATTGAAGAATATTTGCTTGAATCTTGCTTGAATTGAAATTTTTTTTCAGTTCAACAATAAATATTATAAACAACTTGAGGGAATTGCTGTGGGCAATTGCTTATCTCAATTCCTTGCAAATTTGTTTATGGGTGGATTAGAAATCCAATTCAAAAAAGAACTCAAGTACTTCCCCAGGGTGTGGTATAGATACGCAGACGATATATTTGCTATTTTTGATACTAAAATAGAAAATTTGGACACTTTCTTAGAAACATTAAATAATAAATATCCTTTTATTAATTTTACGTACGAAAAGGAAAACAATATGCAATTGCCTTTTCTCGATACGTTAGTTATTAGATATAACGATAAATTAGAATTTGATATTTATAAGAAATTTACTAATACTGATAGGTATATAACATCCGACTTATTTCATTGCCGTCAACACAAAATGTCAGCATTTCATTTCTTAACTCACAGGTTAGTCACCTTTTAACAATGAAATGAATCGGATTGAAATATAGCTAAAAGTAATGGATATAATGATAATTTTGTACATAATTAGTAAATAGACATAAGTATAAGAAAATGTTAAAAGATGCCACTACTTTTCAAGCACCTCAGGCTTCCAATAAGTTCATATTAATCCCATATGATCCCAGATATCGAGAGGTCTAGAAAAAGTATTTAAAAACGTAGATTTTAGAGTAGCCTACAAAACGGAGAACAGTTTGAAAAATCTCCTTGGAAACCCTAAAGACAAAGTCGACTTGAAGGAGAAGAGTGGCATCTATGAAATTAGCTGTAATAACTGAGATCTAAAATATGTTGGGCAAACTAAATACTCCATAAATATTCGTTTTAAAGAACACATTACCTATTTAAGACACGGAAGAACAGAAAAGTCAAGCGTTGCCCAACATGCTTGGTAAGAAAGCACTAAATAAAGACCGAGGGCCTATCCTCTATAGTCTCCTCTACTATTTACTTGATAATGGTGCAGTCGGGTTCAACCAAGTGTGACCACATTTACCTATAAATAGTGTCGGTTAGGATAAGTTACTTTAGTTTATATCATCTGCTGATGATGCTGACTTGGTTAGCGAAACGCGCGCCCAGAAAGTAACAAGTAGTGATGTAGTGTGGTTAGAACTCTTGTACTTTGATCAATCTAGTTTCTAGTAAACATAAAACAATAAAAATAAATTATAATAAATCATATTTATACAAGTGTTAATAATAAAATAACTAAAGATCAGAAAAGTGGACAACAAATAATTAAAATTAAAAAGTGATTATACCATGGAAGACCTTGTTCAACAGCTTACTGGGACAAAGAACCTTTTGGTTACTCTTTTAATATTGATATTGAGGGATAATTTCGGAGATAGTAACCATTATTCTGCTGTCCTAACCAAAAAGGGGGTATCTGCATTTTCAAAAAAATATTTTTGCAGGGGAGAAATACGTATTAAACAAGTTGTAACTCCAATAACTAAAGCTGCCCTAAAAGCACCAAAATGCAAATATCTTTTTTACGGCAATATATACATATTAGTCTCCGGTGGTGTCGAGACCAAATCCAGCACTCCTTAGCAGGGCAGTATTTTATTGACTCTTTGTTTCTCAGTAGCGTTAAACTGGACAAAGTTCTTTAAAGATACAGTAATCAATGAAAATGCATCATTCTTTAGTAATAAATGCAGATAGTGCTAGTTATATCGTATCTTAATTGTTGATTGTAATACATAAGAAATCTAAACTTTTCTGGAGTGTATTTGTAGGGTAGTGTTGTACCTTGGGACGCATGTCAAATACAATTTTAATCTCATCTATGACCGTAGAACCGATTTTTCCGAAGATAGTTTGAAGGGCAAAAAAGCGGTTCTACACTCGAGTTGTTTCTGTGATTGAGAGCAGTACACGTGGGTTGCGTTCATTTTATTGTTTTGAATATCACGTTTTTATTTTTGTGGTTGTGTGACAGACCGTGTTACAGACCAAGGTTTTAATTTTACTGACTTTAAATTCGGTAAGTAGATACTTTAATTGTTGCTGTTTGTAATGGTCATAAGAGAAACAAGAAATCCTAATCTCTAAAAATGTATAATCCAAAATTACTCCGTGATGCAAAACTTGTACCTCGGGATAGGAACTTGAATGTACCTTGTGACTGTCCTAAGGTACATGCACATTTAATAATTACTATTATCTGGAATATTTCAATGTTTAAAGAACCTGATAACATTAAAACTAAAATAGCAGAGAATAAAAATCAAAACAGAGTTTATTTTACCTGATTTTTTATTCTTTGCAGAAACATGCCCAAAATAAAACCGGCAAATCAAGAGACACTATTAATATAGCTGGTCTTCAAGTAGCCGTAAATGACGTACTTAAGAGAAGCTGCTAGACTTCACAAAATTAGTGAGACTACCCTAACTCGTCATATCAAATTAATTGTGAATCTGAATCTGCCACATTTGAATTTAAAGTAACAAATGAAGTAAAACAAGTATTTACAACAAAAGAAGAGAAGCAGCTCTCAGAATATTCACAATTCAGCTCGGCTGAACTACGGTTTAAATAAACAAGAAATCCATATATGGGCTAACCAATATGCCAATGAAAATAGTAACAAAATGCCTGATAAATGGAAAGACGATAAAAAGGCGGCAGAGAGTTGCTTCGGTGGTTTTTGAAGCGCCATACAAACTTGTCCTTACGAAAACCTGAGGCTACGAGTTTGTCACGATCAACGAGTTTCAACAAAACAAATGTTAACGAATTTTCTACGAAACTTCGGATCTGTCCAGAATAATACAACTTTACACCAAATAACATATACAACGTCGACGAGACCGGCAATACCACTGTTCACGTCCCACCACGTATCATAAATCCTAACGGAGTGAAACACCTTGGATGCGTGACTTCAGGAGAAACTGGTATCAACAATGATTGCTGATATTAGTGCTATAAAAAATCATGCTTATATTTTCTAGAGTGCAATCAACATATGTTGAATGGGGCTCCTTCAGGCACGGTAGGCGCCGCAAACCCATTAGGCTGGTCAAACGAAGAGAGATTTCTTCAATATTTACCGAACTTGTTAAGCTAACTAAAGAAAATCCTGTTTGGATGATATTCGACAACCATGATACTCATCTATTCAGTTGATTATTGTGATAAGATCCAACTGCGTGGTATTACAAATGTTCCCACCCTACACGTTCTTGAAGCTGAGGCCAGATCTAACTGTTTTTGATTTTTTTTAAGACCTATTAAGACCAAGCTGTAGCTGAATGAATGCTTCGACATCTAGGAAACCAAATTTCACTCTACCAGATTGCCGAAATAGTTGGTAAGCCTACCCTAAGGCATTCAGTCAGCAGAACTCACGAAAGGCTTCTCCGATTCTAGTATTTATTCCTTCAATTCGGATATATTTGGTGATGACAAATTCTTGGATGCTTTTGTAACAGACCGACCAAACACTCATATAGAGAATATAACAGAATAAGAGTTTTCAAATATTAATGAACCTGGATCATCCAAGCAAGAATATTGGCGGAGGGACCTGAAAAAGATAAACCAGAAATAGAGTATTTGAAAATAGATGCCAAAAAATCTAAAAAGAATGTGTGACCAAAAAAGCATTTAACGGAGAAAACTCCGGCGACCAAATACCAACGCAGGATTCTAGTAGTGACGGTGAGAACTTTTTCGAAAACTTACTTGGAGAATCTAATATAGAAAGGGAAATGAAGAATAAAATAGATAATACTGCAATATTGGAAAGAGATTTTTTGCTAGTTGAGTTAAAATGGAAGAAATTTGTGGAACATTATGTAGTAGAAATAAAAAGTATTTCAGTGGATAGTTATTTTGAGGTTGTGTATCCAAAAAGAATTTTAAACAGCAACAAGGTTTATTAAAGGTGAGGAAAGATACGAAGTTTGCGATTCAGATGTGGTAAAAAAATTACCAAACCTAACTATAGTTGGACGTTCAGAGCGCCGAATGGAACAACTTTGCTTTTTATTGGATTTTGCATTTTTTAAATAAATATTACACCTATTTGAAATTTTGTTTCTCAATGTCCCAAAGTACAAGACTCAATGTCCCAATGTACAGCTCGTCCGACATAGGATTGCGGGTCGCTTATCGTACTACATATTTGCGCGTTGGCAAAACTGGGTGGGATCACGACAGATAAGCGCATTGTTCAGTCGGCTGATCTTCGGTGGGCAACGTTTCGTTCTCTGTGTACAGTCGCCAGTGAAAGTACCTACTGGCCTTTTTGTTTTTAGTAAAGTTTAATTAAAACTTGTGAAGTTTTAAATGAAAATCAAAAACAAAGTATTGCAAAGTCGGTTGATCTTCGGTGGGCAAAGTTTGCTTCTGTGTGTACAGTCGAAAAAGGAAGTAATAACGTTTTAAGTGAAGTTCAATTTGAAGTTATTATGGAGTTTCAAACCAAAATCAAAAACAAAAGTGTTGCACGGGCAAACCCGTGAAGTAATAGTTAACGTTATTCAGTACATGAGGCGAGAATCGGAAGCTAAGCAACCTATTAAATACCTAGGCAAGCTTCAAGAACGCGCTGCAGCAGCTACGGGAGTGAGTCTCCGGAGCATTCAAAACATTTGCAGGGAAAGGAGCGACGTGTTAGATGGAACGAGAGCCTCATTTTCAACACCAGATAAAAAAAGGAAGAAGAATAGTCTAAAAAATGTCGTTGATAATTGGACGTACTCAGACGATTTATTTTACATCCTACTCTACGGCGAATTGATTAAAAGTTTAAAGATGATTACGATTATACTGGCGGTGTTTGAGAGCCTTCGAAAAATAATAAGAAAGCATTAGAAAGTTACTTATGGAAAAACCTGAAATATAAAGGTTGCGAGTGGACTATTTAAGAAGTATAACACAGTATCGTCGTAAAAATCGGCCTATTATTTATATGGATGAGATTACATCCTCTTATACCCATGCGAAGAGTTGGTGCGATGATTCAAATGAAGGCGTACGTGAACTTTTATTGAAGGGACAAAGATTAATAATTGTGAATGCAGGGAGCGAAGAAGGCTTTGTTGCAAATGCTTATTTAAGATTTAAGTCCAGCATAAAATCGGGGGACTACCATGATGAAATGAACTGACTATAGGAAAAACTCATACCAAATTTACCTCTAAACAGTATTGTCGTACTAGACAATGCCCCATATCACAATGTTCAATCCAATAAGCCTCCGACGATTAGCTCAAGAAAAGTGGAAATGAAGTCGTGGCTTAGACGAAAATGTTGAAAATTGAACTATATAGTTTAATTATTAAGCTTTATAAACCACGATTCAAGACGTATGAAATCGATAAACTCTTGATTGAGAACGGGCATAACGTGTAAAGGTAATTTCATTTATTTGTATTTAATGCAGAACAAACTTTAAAATTTACAGGATTGTTGTGAAAGTCCTATCAACGTATTATGGGATTAAACCATATTATATTAAATATATTCCTATTTATTTAAGGCTTCCTCCCTATCATCCTGACCTGAATCCTATAGAACTTGTCTGGGTGTCTCTTAAGCAATATGCGAACACGCAAGGAAGATAGAAGGTTTTTTATAGAAAATGGACCAGAAATGGAATTAGATGTAGTAGTAGATAATTTAATAATAAGTCTACAAGCCGATAGTGACACTGACAGCAGTAATTCGAGTGACAATGCATCCCAAGATGAAGCCGAGTTATCGGGAATCGAGGATTTATAAATTTGTTAAAACTTTTAATTTCCTTGTTATTTCTATGTATGTTTATTCAAATGTAAGTTAATTTGTTTTTCAATTAATTAAAAAAAAATCGAATTGATTCATATGTTATTTTTTGACCAAACATTTTAATTAACGGCTATAAACATTTTACCTACTATTATTGAGGGGACTCCGATATTCAAACAGAGGAAAATGTTTAAATTATTCTAATATATATAATATAGCTCCCCCAATAAAAGTAGGTAAAAATGTTGATAGCCCGGAATTTCTTAGATCTAAACGCAAATGTTTTATGAGGGAGGCAAAATCCATTGTAGTTTGTAATAATTGAAGAGCGTAGGTATTGCGGATGTATTGTTGATGCAGAGTGTACCTATTTCGGTTGTAGTACGTAGGTAGTGTTATCTCTTTAGGTCCGAATGCGTTAGGATCCGGAATCCTATATTGGTACAAGACCCTGTGGTACATCGAGACAATTTGCACCTATCATTTCTAGGCATAAGATCAATACAATAAGACGATAATGTATCTTTAAACAATTTTCGTAGAAATGCAGAGAGATACTTATTATGATTATGTTTTCAGAAATTACTTATTTTTATAATGTTTCAAGAAAAAAAATCGAAACACTTTCCCCTACTTTTTTTTTATTATCTGCTTACCACCGAGTTTAAAAGGATTTTTTTTTAAATCCTGCCTAGTGTCAGATATGTTAATATGTACTATAATGTAAGCTGCAGTAATGCTCTATAGTATACTTAACAATTAGCAAGTAGAAATCAATAAATTTACATGATTAAATAAAGAGTTAATATTGCTTTTCATCTAAAGTCGAGAGTTTATTTTAGTCCACCACTGGTACCATTAACAACTCTGAGTAGTTTTTAGTTAATAAAAAATTAAAATTAATTTCTCCCCGTTTATCATTTTTCTAATTTGCTCAGATAAATCAATTTTATTACGTTAAGCATAAAACCAGCAGATTCTTAGTTAATTAGTTAGATAAATAATGACGTTTAAATGGATTTAAACGAGGTTTTGTGTTAGCAGTTATTACATTTTATTGGGCTTTTTAGACCTTTGGCATCCGATAGTAATGGGATAAGCCAATTTCTGTTTTCTGTATAGGGACAGATAAAAATTATTATTTATTTATTATGATGTAAACGATTAATCCATTAATTTATTTACTGCTATTATTTTATAACGTTTGACATTTAAATTTAAATTATGGTTTTAAAGCGAATTCCAATAAACTGATGAACGTAACAAAGCAAACAAGAAAATATATATTTATATTATTATTATGATATTTGCCGATACTTACAGACTTAGCAGGTTAAAATAATAGTATACATTTCATCACTGGAAAAATTGACTGAGAGGTGTAGGGTGGGGGCGCTGAGGTCTAACCTATATTGTTCCTTGAGTGTAAATTGTAGATATTTAGAGTCGTTATTAGACCATTTCGCCAAAATATAAAAGTGGATAAAAAACGTAAGAGAAACAAAAGCATTTACTGACATCTCGGCTAGTTCGCCCATCCCTTAAAAAATCTGCTTTAGAGGTTTCTATAAACGGTCAAGTTTAAATAATTACCATTTACACACTATTGTTAAAATTATAACATGGAACAATGTTTAATAATATAAGGCCTAAGCAATAAAAAAACTACGTTTCTATTATAAGATTTGATGCAGCTTCTTTTCTTCTTTAAGCACTCAGAGGCACCAACAATCTGAGCTAAAACACTATTCGATACTGATTATGCCTCGTGGAAAGACAAGCTTGTATCAAAATTCATTAAAAATGAATAACTCATCGCCTCATTTGGTTTAATGCAAGCCAAAATAGTTGAATAAAATAATTCGTGTTCCGAAAAAAACTTATTTTGCAATATGCCCAACGTTTTTAATTTTTAGTCAACTATTTAGGCCTACATCGTACGTGAGGCTAGATCATTTTTCATTTTTTATTCTAAATGTTTCTTTTTAGACATCTTGTAATAACAAAAAGACAAGATTTATTATAAGAGTAAAATTAGAAAAGAAAAGTATAAACGTAAACTTAATAATATAATCAATTAGTCTGTTGCTAAAACTTAAAGATCAAAGTCAGAAAAACCAAATAACCATTCGTTCACACTAAATTTTGTCGTAATAATTATACACTATAAAAGGTGTTTTTTAATCGATAGGTAGAAATATAGGACGTAATTTTTGCTTTATTTTAGGACTAAAAGTTCATACAGTGAGGACATAAAGTCTGTGGCCCCCACTTGATTTATAAACTGCTCAGCATATTTCAACGAAGTTTCGAACGATAATATATGAGCATATTCTCCATTAAAAAAATGACAGCTTTAAATGCCAAGAAGACAGCTGGGCGCAACCTTTTTTTATGGAATGGGCTCGAGTGATACATCGTTCTAGAGGTTTTCTTATTCTCAATTCAATCCCCGATTTTGTAACCATTTCATTCAGCAGTTTTCAAATAATAATCAATAACACTTTTAAATTTGATTTTCTGATACCTGGTTTTGTGCTGCATTTTTTTATACAAAGTGCAACAATTAATTGCCGTTGCCTTGGTTTTCTAATATTTGACATCTTGAAACGTGCTTTTCAAGTGTTATAAAAGTTTCCGAAAATATAATTTAACTGAAATGGCTCGTTTGTTAGAAGATAAAATTAAAACCGTTATCATCTTCATATTTTCAGAATTTATTGTCAAAATTTCAAGTAATAGGGGAGATAAAAGATGACCCAAGATCTGAGAGGTCCAAAATTAGCGAAAACGTGAAAGAGTCAGGTCGTAGCTGAAATGGTCGTAGATCCTAGACAATGTATTAAGCAAGTAGCTAAGATATGCAATATTTCGCGTTCGTCCATTAAGAACATTTTAAAATCCCATAAATTTCATTCTTATAAAATGAGAACTGTCTGTCTAAATTATCTGCGCCAAATTTGTTTTAGTGATGAGAACTTTTCTCTGAATAAAAAAGTCAACACTCAAAATTATGTGTTTCACGAAGGACATACCCAGTTTTCTCAAAAAATGTTTGGGCCGGTAGACCATATCATGAGTCCTATATTTAAGGAAATTTAAACAGCCCCACGTATCTTCGAATGCTGCAGGATACCATCACTCCACTTATTGATGATGTTGCTCAAAATCTACGTGAGATCCACTTTGGCATTACGTTTCACCCTACGGCGGTGTCCCGCCATAATATTTTAAGGACACTAGAAATTATTTGGACGCAACCTATCCGATCCTATAGATCCTATCCTATCTTACATTCCTTGATTATTTTCTATGGGGCTAGGTGAGATGTCAAGTTTTCAAAATGGCTCCGGATTCTCTAAACGAACTGCGTGAACATATTATTGACATGTTGCAGGAATAAATATATGTCCTCAAGGCCTTCGTTTTTGAGATATAGGCTGTCAAAATGTCAATATTTTTTTTTGTTTTTTTCACGAACCTCGTATATTTCTAAAAACGCACTTTACTATAAGCAATGTCTACGAAATGGCTATATTATAACATAGAATGAAATCCAATTAGATCCAAAAGATATCTTACTGAGTTTCAACGTAAAATCGGTATATACGAATGTGCCTATTAATGATTCAATTTCCATGATATCAGAACTATTTCACCATAATAATCTTGACAACTCACTTTTAGATTTGAGTGAAGCGTGTCTTACATCAACGTTTTTCGTTTTTCAGGGAACTTTTTATGAACAAACCTCAAGAGCAGGCAACAAATGAGAGCTGTTCATGAATTAAGCGAAGATGACCCTGACAGGCGACTAGAGTTTTGTGAGAAGTAGAAAGGATCAGAGTAAATCCCAATTATCTGCGCCATATTTGTTTTAGTGATGAAATCACCTTTTCCCTGAATGAAAAAGTCAACATTCAAACTTGTAGACATTGGTGTGATGAAAACCCCCATATGTTTCGCGAAGGACATACCCAGTTTCTTAAAAAAATAAATGTTTGGGCTGGTATTTTGGGTGACTATATCATGAGTCTCATATTTTTGGAGGGAAATTTAAATGCCCCAACATATTTTGGAATGCTGCAGGATACCATCACTCCACTTAGTGAAGATGTTGTTGCTCAAAATCCAAGAGAGATTCACTTTAGCAGTACGTTTTAACGTACGACGGTGCCCCGCCACATTATTTTAGAGGCACTAGAAATTACTTGGATGCAACCGATCCGGATAAATGGATTGGTAGCCGAGGTCCGACAGAGTGAGCAGCTGGCTCGCCAGATCTTACACTCGATTATTTTCAATGGAGTTATGTGAAATCTGAAGTTTTCAAAGTGACTCCGGATTCTCTGGAAGAATTCACTAACAGGATGTTCATTTGTCAAGAGGTGCTTGTTTCAGTTTTTAATATTAATTTTATCAGTTTTCTAGACCTTCAAAACGATGTCTCACTCGACCCCTTCGATAAAAAAAGGTTTCTTGACATTTGGAGTTCAAAAAAAAAAATGAGAATTTGCTCATATACCGAGTTAGACGGGGGCGACAGGTTTTATGTCCTCGCTGTATGAACATATGTCTTCAATGCCTTCGTTTTTGAGATAGAGGCTGTTAAAATTTTATTTTTTTTTTGGTTTTTTTCATGGACCTCGTACTTTTCTAGTGATTAATCGTTCAAATTTGGCACGCACTGTACTATAAGCAATGTGTAAGAAATGGCTATAATATAACATAGAATGAAATCCAATTAGATCCAAAAGATATCTTATTGAGTTTCGATGTCGAATCGCTATATACGAATGTGCCTATTAATGATTCAATTTCCATGATATCAGAACTATTTCACCATAATAATCTTGGCAACTCACTTTTAGATTTAATTGAAGCATGTCTTACATCAACTTATATCGTTTTTCAGGGAACTTTTTATGAACAAACCTCAGAAGCAGCCATGTGATCTCCGCTGTGGTAGTAAATACCTTCCTCCTTATCTTCACAAAAAACTAAAAAAAAATTTAGCACTATGTATTTTAAAAACTGAGGTCGAACACATGTTTATCTGAATTTTTAGTCCTAAAATGAACGAAAAAAATTAAATCCTGCATTTTCAGCAATCAAAATAAGAAAACAGAAAAAATAACATACAATTTTAAATATGTAGAGCCTTACCATTTGTTAACTAACAAAATGTATTATAGTCGATTTATAGATATTAATATAATTATATAATTATCTCTAGAAATTTACGAAGTCAATGAAAAAAAAATTAAAGTGTTGACACCTTGTATCTAAAAAACTAAGGCCTTACGGACACATGTTTATATTAACTTTTACTACTAAAATAAGGCAAAAAAACTATGTCCTTCATTATTAGCCATCAATTAAAGAACACCCTGTATAATGTATAACACTTACCGATCTGCTGACTGAAATACTAATATGTATCAAACTGATATGTTAAGAAGGTATAATATAGTTTCCTTCCTTTGCTAAATAAGAAAACAGGTTAAACCTTTGAATAAGAAAAACCTATAAGATTTATAGCAGATTTTTTATCTAAGGCACACATCACATTTATTCGTAATACGCATCTTATCTAATCCGATTTATAGCTATTTTTTACATTTATTATTTCTTCGAGAGGTTCATCTTAAACCCATAAAAGTGCAAAGTAAGTAAGTGGATAAAATAAATCGGTGAACATTTTTAATGACAGAATGAATGAAAATAATGAACTCAGAAAAAAAGCTAAATGAAAAACTTTCGCGGAAATTTTGCAATACAACAAAGTACGACTTTTAAGTTTCAAGGTGTTCAGAGTCACAACATTTAACTAAAAAATATTGTTGTGTATCTTTATTTACTGTGCTTTAATATTGGGAAATGTTTAAAAAGCGAAGTACTTAGGGCAATTCAGTTGCAAACTTAAATTTTAACTAAACTTGTAAAGCAAACTAATAATTGTACTCCTTTATTTGTTCTCTCTATCGACTCGGAAATCCATTTCTGGTTTTTCTTCTTCCTTCGTAAATTGCTAAGATGATCCTCGTCAAGAAACCCCCTAATGGCAACTGAAACTTTTGGTACCTACTTTTTGTTTTTTGTGTGTTTTTAAATTCGGCAATTTCTTGTGTTAAATAAAAAAAATTAAGGCATGATCTCCTGGAGCATATTTGGTCGAAAGGTTTTGTTAATAAACAACAATTTTGTAGATCTGTGGAACAACATTTCATTAAAAAAATACTTTGGTGAAGAATGAATTCGGGATGGATTTTACTTTTCGCCAATTTGGTAAACGTATAGCCAGTTTCTAGCTTATTAGCAGTGCCTGATTAGTTAAAAGAACTGCTTCTACTTCTAGACATACTTCTTATATTAAATAGTGCACCACCTGATCCCTTGTCTCATTTTTTTTTCGCGTCATCTATCCCACGAAAATCAATTTTCAAAATATGGGAACTCTAGTAAAAGTAACGTTAGATTTTTTGCTAGAATAAATCTTCTTCCGGGGCCACTTAGCTCCCCAGACCTGGGGGCTTTTATTATTATGGTAGAAATCTTATATTATCCAAATAAACGATACAATATACGAACATTTCTTTAAACTTTATATGGACAAAATTTTCATCTCTTTTCTTGAGGCTATCAAGGGACATAGTGTTTAAGCTACATGATTTTCCCAGTGAAAAATAAAAAAAATTATAAAAAAATTAAAACGACTTAAAAAATGCACTAATAAGTGAAAACTAATATTTTATTTCATCTTTAAAATTTTAATTTATAAAGCCGGTGCCAAACTTATTCTTAATTACCTAACCACAAAAAGATATGAATGTATTGATGGTTTTGATGTCTAATCCCACGAGTATAATGTCTTACTGATTTTATTAGTTTGGCGCCGACTTCACAGATTAAAATTTTCAAGATGGACTAAAATATTATTTTTTACTTTTTAGTGCCTTTTTTTAAAGTAGGTTCTATTTTTTATAATTTTTTGATTTCATCCTTTTTTGTTCTATTTATACGCGTTTTATTGTTAAAATCAGAGTTAAACAAATAGCTACTGGGTTCATTGCATATGTAACATACATACTTTTTTCCTGATAATATTGCTTAAATTCGTGTCGCGTAAATAATTCACTATGGCGCCATTGTTATTTTCTAACATGCTCGCTATGGAACCACTCTGGCAATATTCTGAATATTCCCTTAAAAAGTCATCCAATCCAATCCAGGGTGAAGTGCTCTATGTACATGCATAAACAGATACATAGGTTCGAATTGATAACCTCTACCCTTTTTTGTCGGTTAAAAAAAGGATTTTTTCAATTCCCCTTGAAAGGATGGACTTACGCAGAAAATAATTTCGTTATTATTAAACACATTTTTCGTGTTCTTAGTAGTAGTGACATATTCAACTTAGCTTCGCTCGATATTGGAAATTATTTACATCAGTTCTGTATATTTCTGTTGTAAAGAGCGTTTTTTTTTTAAACACAATGTGAACAGCAAACAAACATGTTTTAGCATTTTTAAAACATCAGCCTGTAAATGTATTCAACTCTGACGAAAGACAGTTTAATTGTGGGTTGCGCATAGTCATACTTATACCATAAAAAATAAGGTTAGTAATTATTATGAACAATAAGAACGCTTTCACATTTCATATTTAATGTCGCACCTTATGTGCAAAAGTGAAACTCGTCATTTAAATTAAATTACGAACTACGTCTAAAACAACTAAGACAATTAGGCGGATGCACTAAATTATACCTCTTTGACTGAACAATGAAAGTTTTTAAAAGAAACTATGTATTAATTCTTAATATCGGAAAATTGGATTTTTGTGGTACTGCTAGTTATACCGCAGATGTCTATTCACTGAAAATTCATTAGGTAAGGTACCAGTATTTCTTAAAGGGAAGAAGTGAACTTTAGGTTAACATTTTTATCAATGAAGCTGTAAACGTTTTGAATAAGAATGAATAATTATCAATGTTATATAGACAATTTTCAATTTGCAAATTATTTCTTAGATTTTGAGACCGATTGAAGACTCAACATAAAATGTTTTAAATATATTTTTTATAAGAATATTGATGGTTTTAGCACCATGCAATTTGTAAGCATTTAATTGATTTCTGAAATACATTTTTTTAAATGTTGCATTTATATATTAATTTGTAACCCGATATTTTTTCAGGGTTATTGTGTTATAAAATTTTTTATTCGATACTGGTTTACTGTTAATGTTTAATGTTATTATAATGTCTGTATCACAATTTTCGCGTGATGTCAATATACCCCAAATATATTATTAATAACAACAAATACATCAAGGCACAAAAGAAATTAAAATATTGATGATTAGAAATAAAGATCGTACAACTTACTATCATTGCATCGACAGATGAATTCAAAAAGGTATATTGATTACAAAAAAAAAGTATGATCACTAGTATGGTTTAAATATTAAATAAAATGCTGTTCTACCACACTCAACAAATTTTATACATATGAAATTTTATTTTTGGTTAAATGCTTTTATTTATGTCATATGAAGGTTAACAAAAACGTACTGAAAATTGTTAAAATTTGAAACAATGATGTCATCCGTTAAAAGCGGTTTTGCACCACAATGCTTGTAATTAAAACTGAAATTTCACCAGCATTATTCACTTCATTTGCATCAAAAGTGTCAAGCGAGCTTGAGTAAACGATTTGATTATATTCGCATCCTTTTTTTAACAGACATAATTCCACTGCTAGACATAAATCTCCCATTCAAATTTTCATCTCTATTTTGTGTTAATTGATGTGAGTTTTTTCCTAGATATCATCTATCCAGCGTTTGAGATCTTCCGATATTTCGCCCGTATAATCTCGGTAATACTTTCCAATAAAGTGGTAATAGGCAAAGGACAAGAAAGACTAATCCTCTGTTTTTAATATGTCGACGTTTTAACGTTTATTTTAAACTTTTTCTAGGCTAATTAAACTACTATCTTGGTCTATCTTTCATTACTGTGTTTCGCTACGTCCTCTGTTTATTTTCACTTCACCAATGATGGTTATTACGTCATCTATCTTTGTCCTTTTTTAAATTTTTTTGCGCCTTATACGATCTCTATGTATTATTCGCAGTATTATGTTTTTGATGAGTCTTTGACAACAGATATTGACTTTCAAAATTAAAGCCTTTAGATCTTAATTTATTGCAATGTAAGAGTGAAAACTTTGATCTCCTTGTCTTACCCAGATAACCATTTCGTTATTTATTACATTTCTTTTGTCACTCTGACAAGGAACGTTGCGTGTTCATTGTTGTCCTATCGAATTAAAGGTTTTATTTTACTGGATTAAAGCAAGATAAAGGGAGATGTTATACTCAACACGTTTTGCTCATACTGTCTGTCTTAGTTCTACTATATTGTAACTTTTGCCGAACCCTGTTTCCTCCAAGGGCTGATGCTGATCAAGGTTTGATGAAAATCTATTCGTTATGATTTTAGGTAGTAACTTATATGGTGCGTGCGCGGGTCTCCAGTTTTCCATTTTGTACGGGTATTTGGGTCTCTAGTTTTCTGTTTTAGGTTTATCCTCCTTTTTATATAGTATATCTGCTTAAGTGTTTTTCCAGGTATCGACAATTTGCCCAATGGAAAGTTATTTGTTTACAATACCTCTACTGACTCTTGCGCAACTTTTCTACCCGTTTTAGGTAACTCGACACTAATTTCCTCTTTACCGATAGCTCTATCATCTTTTCTCTATGATAAAGAGAAGTTTATCTTATCTGTTGTTTTGTCAGGAAGTTCTCTGAGCTGACATTTAGGATTTTTTGTATGCACAAACATACATTTTAACAATACAAAAATGCTACATATATTTTAACAATTCAAAAATGCTAAATGTCAAGCTGCCGAAATTAACCGTTAACCCCAAAATTGAGTTTGGAGCAGTTTCACTTTCACTGGTAGCCAGATAGAGTAAAAGAAACGACTAAAATTAAAACGAATCATATATAGGTGACGCCAGGAATAAACAAAACAATTGAAAAATAAGCACTAATTTCTAAATCATATTTGTCATATATACCAAGTTGATAATTATACTGATTACTGAGATATATAGGATGTTTCACTCAAGTTCCAAACGGGGTTATCAAAATTGGTCAAAACAATAAGTTTTTAAGTAATTAAATTGTAATTATAAGGAGCTATAACAAAATTGACGTCGGCATCAGTATAGGATTCGCGACGCCAAGAAAAAACAATATAATTGTACAAACTTAAAAAAGACCAAATTTTAAATATGCGTCTATTTCTAAGGCTTTTTGGTTATTTGCAATAAATTTATTTCTATATTGGTTTCGAAAATATAGCGAGTCTGTTAGTGGAATAATGATTTCTTTCAATTCATGGACATATTTTTATAAATAATAAAACAGTTTAGAGATATTTGAATTTTATTAAAATGACTTTTAACAAAATTTTAAAAGTAGAGAACATTGTTATTGTTTATAATTTTTTTCCTAAATAATTAATTGAAAAAAAAAACCCTTATTCTGCTAAGACACTTTATATCTCTGAAACCAATATAGCTATCAATTTGGTGAAAATAACAAAACAAAGTTATTATAAGACGTACATTTAAAATTTTCTTCAATTTCTCTCAGTAATTACTATTTACTCGATTATAAAATATCTTTTTACCATATTTTGATAACTCCTTTAATTTGCTTGGTACTATGTTTGGAATTTAGGTGAAACATCCTGTATAGCTCAATAAGCAGTATATTATTTAACTTGATGCTTATAACAAAAAAGTTTTAGAAATAGACGTATTTTTATTATTATTATTATTTAAAGGTTCTTGCCATTGTTTTGTTTTTTCTTGGCGTCGCGACGCTTTCTGTGGTGACAACGTAATTTTATTTTAGCCATAAAAATACATTTTAACTTATCAAATAAATGCTTTTCACACCTTTTTGATACCCCCGTTAATTTGCGATAAACCAGCGTTTTGAATTCTAAGCGAAACACGGGATACAAGATGATCAATGTGTAGATGGCGGAAATCGTAAAAGAACTATCCACGTGTTCTTCCAATTTCCGCAAAAATATTTCAGAAAAGTGATATGATTTTGTAGAATTAATTAATTTATTTGTTCTGCCTAATTTCATGTTAAATCGCAGCTATGAAATAAGGATTAACCTTCAATACGTTACGCATCGATACTATAAAAATAGTGAGAAAAATAGAACCGAAAATGCACTTAAAAGTAAGAAATAATAATTTAATCCCATGAAAATTTGATTTTATGAAGTCGGCATCACATTAATTTTTAATCAGAGCTGTCACAATTACCGACCTAAAGTATTCGATTACTCTGACGATAAGAAGTACTTGCCAAGTGCGAATTACTTTATATTTTAAAAAGTAATTGAAGTATCGATTACTCTTCCAAAATAATTGAAGTATTTTTTCTGGTAATTCAATTACTTTTTGTAATTTAAGACACTAAAAGCAATTCAATTACTTTATGTAATTAAAATACTCGAGGAGTTATTGAACTCCCGACAAGTAATTGAAATGCGAAAGAAGTACTTACCTAATGGCAGTCCTGAAAATGAATCCAGTTACTAAAATAATTAAAAAAATACATTTTTATATCTACAACCTGTAATAAGTTTTTATGAATAATATAATGGTAATGTAGAATATTTGCACTGGAAAATTGATAATTGCAAACCAACGTAATTGGTCCCTTATTTTCCCTTATCTATAGATAAATAAATAAAAATATGGGTTCTCATCATTTAATTTGAATGTATTAATGACAAACTAAATAAATAATAAAGTAAAATCAATATATAAGAACATATAATTATTTACGTTATTAGTTGGTATGTATACTTATTTAGTACCTATACTATACATAGACATACACATAGATGGGGGCCCGACAAGCACTTAGGTTCACTGGGGCCCTTTGTGCTATCCCCCCAAGAAGGCGTGTTAGGCCGAGAGCCCACTCCTTTTTAAAAAAGGAAAGTCTGGCGTTGACTAAAGCGTCACATCGACAGACTTGTTGCTCGGAAGTTTCATCTACCTCAGCACAAAACCTGCAGTGTGGATCGTTGTCGAGTCCAATCTTATGCAGGTAATATTTCACCAGCCAGTGTCCAGTTAGGACCCGAGTAAGGGTTCTAAGTTGGCCTCTGCTTAGATTTAGAAGTCTATTAGACTCTGATATAAAGACCTTAGACTGTCTGGATCCTGCTAGATTGTGCCATTCTGCACGGAATTCCTTGACAGTGCGATTCTTAATCCTAGCCTTGACAGCTGAGGAGCAATTCCAAGAGCAGGTTCTGGCCCAGTGAAAGCAATGTTGCTACCTTCCCGAGCCAGCTGATGAAAAAGTTATTGTACTGTTAACTACTCAGAAAATGTTATTTCTGGAAAGCAAAAGTTTAACAATAAAATTAAATCATCGAAATAATTTTTGTTATATCAAATTGTAACCCAGGTAGACATACATGGGCTTTAAAAGATCCAAATGTGTAGGTTTAAAATTTAAAAATCTAGAATTACTTTAATATGAAAATTAAAGAACTTACAAATTATATAAGAATAAAGAACCTAGTTTTAAAATAGTTATCCAATAAGGGTTTTCAAAAGCAAATAAGAATATTTCTTTTACCTTTTACCATAGAGAGCTTGTTAATAGATTTTTCGTAGGTATCTTATTTTTCAAATTAGAGCTATTTTCCCACGTTTTGCCTGCGATAGCACGAGGCATCTTAAGGGATTAAAGCCAAGGACCATGATTTCTTAATTGACACCAGCCGTGAAAGCTTCCTTACTATGTTACTTGCTAGGTATTGGCCTAGATGAATAAAAGGTAGCAAATGCTTTTACTATAATGCTAACTCTTTCTGATATTTGTGTTGTACATAAATCTTTCTCAAAAAACTTAAGCAAAAGCACTTGCTACAACTTTATTCACATGGCCCATTAGATTTTGGCTTAAATATTTTTTCGGCTAGTCAAGGAATTGATAAAAACTATCAACTAGGTTATTGTTCCTTTTTGAATCACTTTTAATACGGTAGATTCATAAATTACCATAATAAATATATTGTAAAAGTAAATTTTTTGGAAAAAGCTAAAGAGAAAGCCCAAAAATTAACTAACATATTTTCTAATTTAAAAATTTATACTAGTTACAGTTTTAAAAAATTATACATGTCTTTTTACAATTTCACAACTAAATGTTTTTTAAATTATTTGCAGATGGAAAAGGAAAGCTTTACATATACCGAAAATAAAGGAATGAGCAATTTTTGAAAAAGCCTGCTATTATAGGCGAAACGTAAATTCAACTCTATTGTGTTTGATTTTGCAAATAAACCTATACCCAAGAAAGAAGTACAAATGATATATATCTGGTTTAAGAAACAAATTGAATAATTGTATATATATATATATATATATATATATATATATATATATATATATATATATATATATATATATATATATATATATATATATATATATATATATATATATAAATATATATTTAATAAAATCAAATTTTCATTTTAGTGCTTTTTTTAAAATTCTTTCTATTTTTTTATAATAATTTTTAACTCAACCCTTTTAGTTCTATTCACCCAACTTCAACTAAAGGTAAGATTTAAGGTTTTTGAGGCCTACACCTAGCTTAAAAATCTGGAGTTCCCTAATAAAATAAACAAGTAGCTGGATCCATTGCATATGACATTTTCCGAGAATCACCGCACTAATATTATTATTTAAATGAGTAAAATTGCACATCGTGGCATTACGAAGAAAACCATACGAAACTGATATTTTTATAATAGCCCCTTTTCTCCTTAGGGGACCGCACTTCCGCTATACAATTTACTTACTGACACTTGAAATGTTTTGTACCAAGAATAAAGATATTTGATAGTTTCAACATTCAATAAGATTTACAATAACCAAAATAACCTGACATACTCCACTAGGGGGTATGTACCAAAGAGCGCGCCGAAATTTTTGGTTAATTACACTTAATACACTAAATTTCAAGGCAATATATTAAAGCCTCTCAAATGTATCGCAAAAACTCTATTTTTATTTTTTTAAATATGCTTGCAATGGGACCACTCCGGTACTACCCGTAAAAAACATTTCATCCAAATTGGTCAAAGCATGCTGGAATAATCGGTGTACCACCATAAAAAAACATAGGGTCGAATTGATAACCTCCTCCTATTTAGAAATCCGTCAAAAACAGGAAAAGCGAACGTTGAGCAAATATAGACTTCACTTTTATTTGGTATTATGAGTTTATCTATTAGTATATAAACATGATGAACGTAGGTCAAGGACCCATTCGGGGTTTAGTGTGTTTACAAATTAAATTAACATTTTCATAGAAATTACTGAATAAATTGACACTTTCTCTCTTACCTGGTGGGTTTTATCGTCTAATGTTTAAAATATAATTTCAGTTTTATGCGTTTTGGTTAACATTTCTATTTTCATCGCAACATTTTGTTTTTCATTAAATTAAATGTCAAAGAAGCTTTTCTCATGTGTTGATATATAAATAATTGATATCATTGATTGACGCTCCCGTCTGTGAATATCAAATTACATAAAATCTCAAGAGAAATAAATGTACGTATTTATAAAGATAGAATTTATTTTTGAAAGTTAAAAATACCTTGAAAATAGTTTAATGTATCGCAGTCAAATTAATTGGCAAGTGATAGCAGATAGTTAATACTCCGTATACACCTTCCAGTCAATGTTAAACAAAATAACCCCTAAATTGATTCTAACTTTGCATTGTATTCCGTATAGCAGAGATCCTCCAGATTTCCGCTAGTGTTGCCAGTATCGTACCTCGGACATGAATTAGGCTTACAAATATTTCTAAGCAAATAGACCTCACTCGCGCTCTTGGCAATATGGCGTTTAATCGCGCGAGCTAATATTTAAGTAGTCAATTTATTGCGTATCTGATGGACCATCTATGCGAAGTATAATCAGTGTATGGCAATAGTAAAAAATCGGTAAATTTTCTTTACCCGGAACTTCCTTTGTTATGAATACTTTCTTTTATTAGGAATAGTGAAGTGTGACCCAATTTAGTTCAATATAATATATATATATATATATATATATATATATATATATATATATATATATATATATATATATATGTATATATGTATATAAACACAGACTGCGATTTTGTCACGACAAATGAAGATATTTTACGTTGATTTAAAAAACACAATTTTACCAGTTTATTTCTAAATCAAACTTAATGCTTGCACAAAATTTGAAATCAATCTACTAAGTAGTCTTTTAAGCTGATTTTTTATATATTTTATCAAGTTTTTCACGCCAAAATGTTACCAGGTCATTATTTTGTAACACTTAATTTTTGTGCAAAATTTGAGGGTAAATTGGTTAATTAGTTTTTTTTCCTAAAATTCTTTTTAACGTTTCACTAAGCCACCACCTTGTTTCGGCATTTTGGATTTTGACTATAATATTACTATTTAATTAGTTTTGGCCTAAAATTTGAAGTCAATCTGATGAGTAGTTTTGCAGCTATGCCGTGAATTGACACACACACAGACAGACCGACGGAATTGATAAAGCATATATTTGTTGGCATCTAAGGACGGTAAAACGTGAATATATGTAAAACCCGAGAGGGTGATTTTTTCAAATTATAAAACTTTTATTTGGCCGCCATTTTCTTCCGCCATCTTGAAATTAGTACCACACAATTAGAAATCAGTTCATTAAGTAGTTTTTTCAGGCTGAATTTATATATATTTTATTTAGACGCCATTTTGTTTCGTCATCTTGGATTCGTACCAAAATTTTACCACTTGATTCCTACATAATACTTGATTTTTGTCAAAATTTGAGATAAATTATCCAAGTACTTTTTTAGTATTATTTTTTTTACATTTCTCTAGGTCGCCATTTTCTTTTGTCATATTGGATTTTTAACAAAATGTTGTGGAATTGTAATCGAGTTATTTCTTTTTTAGCTATACTGCGAACAGGCACTCAGCCAGAGACTGACTGACGCAATAGAAAATATTTGTTTTCGGCATCTAGGGACCCTAAAACGTAAAGAGCTGAAAAAATCTCGGAGGGTCATTTTTTCCCGATTACAATACTTCCTTTTTACTAGAGAAATAAAAATGAGAATATGTAAATATACGCCAGTGACTGTCGTATATTTACATATGTTTTGATGTCAAGATATTAATCACAATTATTTTTGCTTTTTTTTTTTAAATTGGTTTGCGCGGTCTGAAGAAATGAAAATTAATTAAATGGAATAATCATTTATCGTTAGATGAACCCTAATTTTCTAAGTGAGTTATATGTATAACAATAGATCAATATAGCTACGCATTAGATCGAACAAGGCACCGCAATTTTCAGGCTCCACTAAATGAATGCAGGCTTTGAAAAGCCCCCATCCATCCGAGAAACTAACGCGCAATGTTTGCCAAGTGCGTTGAGGAAGCCGGCAGAGGAGAGTAGCGACCGCAGACTTTTGCCCAAGATAATTTGTGGCTATCCCCCGATGTATATATTTTACTATGGCGGCTATATTAACCTTTATTAACCTATATTAACCTTTGGAAACGATTCGTCCCAAAATTTTTATTTTAGTTACTCGTTACAAAAATAACAATTTTGCTATTTATATTATTTCCGCCAAATTTTGTTTTAATTATGAAAAACCCGCTTGTCTTATAAATAAAACTAAATACGTTTTTTTAAACGGAACACCCTGTATTTTTATAATTTTTTTGAATGTTCTTTTTTTCTGATTTTAAAAATATATAGTTTGACTACTTTGAAATATTGGAATATTTTTGATATCAGTAGAGAATGGCCTTTCACAAAAATGAATAATACACAGGGTAGTCCGTAAAAAAAACGTATTTGTTACTTTATCCAGTTTAGACTTCTTCTCTATCTTCGTTAACAAATAACTCTGTAGGTTGGTGTCATAATATAATAATTCACCCCGTACATACAAGTATCTCAAAATGCAAAAAATGTTCCTCTTCCCGTTTAAGTTAATAGGTTTAAAATTGCTTTTTGATTAAAATAATATTTTGGGTTATTTCTTTCAATTGGTTATTCAGGTTTTTGTAGGAATAAGTTTGTTTTCTATTAAATCGTATGCTTACTCCTAGAAACTATATTTCAAACTAACCTGTATCAAATTTCAACTCCAAAGATTAACAGACAAATTCAATATTCTTCCTTTTTTAACTAAAAGATCTCTTCTAATATTTAGTGATTGGAAACGCCGTGTCTCGTTTACGTTCGCGAGTCGAGGATTACAGGACGAAATTATATAGCTTCGGCGGGTATTTATGTCTCCGGACCGATTCAGGGCATCCGACTTAAATGAGTTATCTATAGCGTAAGCTATAATAGATCTTTGGTATAACACATGAGTGCTATACAAAATTTTATCCAACAACAGAGCGATTTTATGTTTTCCCAAAAGAATAATTAATTTAGATCGATCTATCAATGTACACAATGTATCAAGATGCTCATTTTATGCTACTACGCAGCACGGATGCAATTTTCTTAAAAGATAATAAACAACATAGACAATAAGTCGTCATTTAGTTATTTCTTAATTTTCTGACGAAAAAGTAGTGAATTTTTAATACGCCAAACTGTTTTTATTAAAAATGGATCAGGAAGAAATTCCGCAAGAGATTATTGACAGGACAGAGGCGGCTTCATTACAAATTTTACCGGAAAAATGTCGTGACGTTTACAATAAGCAGTTCAAGGTGTTTGAAGATTAGATGAAAGTTACGCACGTTAAAGATATAAATGAAAGTGTTTTGCTTGCTTACTTTCTTGAACTACACAAGAAATTTCTACCCTCACCGTAATGGACCAAGTATTTAATTTTAGGTCAATATTAGGTCAACTCTCCAGCTTTACAAAAACATTGCTATCTCTAATTTTCTGTAACTTATAAGGTTTTTGAAGATCAAGGCAAAGGGTCACAAACCAAAAAAATCAAAAACTCTTCAACACCATAATATTAACAAGTTCTTGGAAGAAGCACCTGATAGGGAATTTTTGCTCATGAAAATAACTTTAATTATGGGGATTGCAGATGTGACGAACTGACTAATTTGAGTGTAGAAAATATTCAAGACAACGATTCCTACTTGTATGTAATTATACCTGATACAAAGACCAGGAAAACTCGTTTCACAATAATGCAGGAAGAATTTCCAGACAATCCTGTAGAATAATGCAGACAATACATGAATTTAAGTCCAGAAAATACCCCCACAAAAGATCTTTTGTCTTTTATAAAAATACCAAGTGTACGAGGCAATGCGTTGGAATAAACAGTTTGTCAAAAATATCAACAAAAATTGCCTCGTACTTGGGCCTATAACACCCTTCGTTATACACTGGTCATTGTATGAGAAGATCATCCGATGCGTTAATGGCAAATGCAGGGACAAATATCACATTATTAAAACGGCACGGAGGATGGAAGTCTGCAACGGTGGCGGAGGGATATATAGAGGACTCCATCAACAATAGAATTGAGATTACAAAAAAAAATTAAGGGTGCTGCAAGTGTTCCAAAACCAGCTGATGTAATAACAGAGCCAAGTTCAAGCACTGGAGACTTACAAGGTTTTAATATTTCTCAATTCTCAAACTACATTTCATTCTCATTCAAGAGATTCAATGTTAATTTAAATAATTAAGTTGTATAAAAACATTTTATACATATAAAGTAAAAAATAACACAGTTGAGTTATTAGTCATAATACACTCCTCATAACACAGGTCTCATAACTCATGCCTTTCTTTTTAAAAACGTTTAAGCTTTATTCATAAATTTACATTAATAAAATAAATATACATATATATATATATATATATATATATATATATATATATATATATAAAACAAAAGCTAAACGCTTTTTAGATTTCTTTATCGTTTTCAACAGTCTACCCTATATAGTGAAAAAAAAAAATATTTTTATATACAAACATGTAAAAGAAATTGACAATTTTCAACCATTCTTGAAAAAGAAGCTAAACGCTTTTTAAATTAAAAAATCTTTCGTTTTCAGAGAGCTGTTTCAACCCTTCTGGGCTACACTGTATAGCGAAGAAAGATTAATTTGTGTACAGCACGCAAGATATTAACCTAGATATTTTTGGTGTAAATTTGAAAAGAATTAATTTGACCGTTCTTAAGTTATCGTGCTCGCTAATTTTGTTTAAAAATATACATTTGTACAGCCTTCATAAATATTAAAAAGTTTGTTTTTTGTGTTCTATTGATTTTAAAATGTCGAATAAACCCAACTTAAATTTTTTGGAAAATTTTGCGACTGCAATTAGGCTGTTCAGAATGCTGTCAAATTTGACATACATACAAAATGGTCGCCTCTAGATACATATCGATTTTATGCTTTCTTCTCAATAAATCTGGCTTCATATATAATATTTTTAATTTGTTCAAATATAATGACAAAAACTTGTTAAAATGTATTATACGCACTGGAAAATCAGTTAAAACACAAAAATATATTTAAAAAAAATATAGTAGCGCGCATACTATCAGGGATTGTTTAATTCCAAACAAACCTAATTTTGTTAGTTAAAAAAAGGAAAAAATCTCCATCGCATAGTTTTATCAAGTTTTTGTTATTATATACAAAGCCAGATTCATTCATAGCAATGCGTAAATTCGTTGTAACCTACAGGATGCCATTTTACATGTGAAATTTGACGGCTTCTGGACAGCCTAATACTTCCCGAAATAGCACATATAGTATATTAATAATAGAATATATGTGCTCTTATACACTGAAGTAAAAATAGTGTTTTTGGTGGGGTAATCCTTACATTGCGTAAAACTTATATCAACAAAAATATTTATAGTCCCACTTCATACGAACACCATTGTCAAAAGCTACAAAGTAAACACCTGATTATGTAAAGCAGTGTAGATACTCCTAGTGAGTGCGTGTGCGTGCATTATAATGGTGAATAATACATAATCTATTGCATCTAAGAACAGCATAATTTGTTCACGATCTTGATTCGAAGGTTTACAAGTACAGCGAAGTTTATTACTTCTTAGGAGATAGTTCGTTTAATTTTACACTCTGTTGACTTACGGAATACTGGTTTTCCGAGTTAATTAAATTATGCATAGCATTTCTTCTCCTGGCATAGGGGTCAAGGTCTGTTCTACTTCTAACCTTGCAGCAGACCTGCAAATTACTAGTGTTTTAAAGTAAAAATTGTTAACGTGAGAAGTTGTAGGTAATTATTACTCTCTGTTTCTGGGAAGATTGTTGAAATTAAAATATTATAATTGCATGGTAATTCAGCTTCTTTTTCAAAAACCAACATTTAGTCGATGATGGACAAATCATTTTACATCACACCAGTATTTCTGGACTATTGTTTTTATAATTTTAAAAGTGTTTGATCAGGAGTAGGTTTCAATAAAGCGTTGATGATTTGCTTAATTCTTCTAATAAATCAAAATAGGTAGGGCCGAGCCTTCGAAAATTTATTGTTTCCTTCCTTTTTCAAGGCTACAATATATAACAGAACTTTACAATGTTCTTATAATGTTTGAATATAAGCTTCTTTTGCTATATTCATGATTATTGTATAACTACCTAATAATGTATATTGCTAGGTGGTTATATACATTAAGCATATAAATAAGCTATCCACAAAATTAACCTTAATCTAACGAAATATAACGATATTATTACGTTATAAGATCGTAAAGTTCTTTTTTAAATTATAGCATCGAAAAAGAAAACTAAACCTTCCCGAAAGCACGGCGTGTGTAAAAAACGAGTTTTTCTTCAAAACCCCTACCCCAAGAAATATAAAACTATATATATATATATATATATATATATATATATATATATATATATATATATATATATATATATATATATATTTATATATATATATATATATATATATATATATATATATATATATATATATATTTATATATATATATATATATATATATATATATATATATATATATATATATATACTTACAAAAAATCTTTCTTGCGAATAGTGCTCACAATATAACACATCATTAATGTTGGATGAATTTATTTTTTAAAACGGTTCCACCATTTTATGGCCTTCGTCAGTTATCTAAAACAAAATAAAGTGACTGATTATAATGCATAATGTTATCCATTATAATCTTTAATTTTAAATTCCTGTAAAAATGCATATATACAAATTTTAAAAGTTTGAATAGTATTAATTGTTTAAGATGTTAGAATATATCTTGCTTAGATTTTCTGTCTGTTTTATCGTTAACAGAGTTCTCGGATTTTGTAACATAGATCATCTCCAAGAATTCTCCTTTTCTTTGATTATGATCTGCAATATTTTGCTTTCCGAAAAATTAAATTTAAGGTTAGTCTAATTTTCGTGTTTACTGAAAGCTGTTTAACTGTTTTTTTTAAATCAGATTTGTGCCCATTTAAACGCTTGGTCAGTCGGTACATGGTATTTGGTATAAAAATGGGATTTTTTGTTTTTATGCGTTTTACTTTTTAATGTGCAAAATATTTTTTTAAACTCCCAAGCCAATCACTATATTTTGATTTAAATAAATGATGAAGGCCATAAAATAGTCGAAACGTTTTAAAAAATAAAATCATCCAACATCAATGATGCATTGTGAACACTATTCCCATTCCCAAGGATGATTTTTTATAATTAGGTAGTTTACGCGTTCAAGAAACCTTACTTTTACATATATATATATATATATATATATATATATATATATATATATATATATATATATATATAAGGAGAAGTTAGTTTTTAACGAAAGAGTTAAACAACGAAACAATTAATTTTATTGGGGTATCAGTCCTAACGAGAGCTGGCATTTAAATTGCTTATGTTACCTACGCCAGGCTTTCGGTAATCTCTGTTACCTTCATCAGGGTGCTATGCAACTAAACTTCGATAACTTTATGTGAAAAACAAGCACATTATACGTTCTGTAACATACTGGCACAGCTTTTTCTACTTTCACAGACAAGGTTATATTTATTTTGGATATTATTTCCTATAGTCAGGCAAGGACTAAAAGCGCCCTTTATATTTAATGTTCACAAACTGAATATATCGGAAATAATACTTTTGTCTATTAACAGAAAAAAACAGTAAATTGGATTTACCCAAAACGTCTCTTGTTTTGAATATTATTTCCTTTTATCAGGAAAAATTAAGTATTTTACCCAGTTTAGTTTCGAACTTACTTAGCAATATACACATACACCAGTGTTTTCTTCCATTTTCTAGATAAAAGCAAGGATTCATTATGAGAGAATTTTCGGTTTAATTCCTGAGCAGGTTTTATCCATTATACTTCGCACATTTTACCTCAGGTAGTTTGATCAATACCAGACATCAATCACTGGTGTTGCCGTTTAATCGTAATATTAGCTCAAGTTTTTTAATGCATATTTCAAGACTATTGCAAATTAAAACGCAAAACAAAATTAGTTTTTAAAAAGACGAATAGGATTGCTAATTATAGGTTGGAGACCGCCGCGGACTGGCAATATTGGTAATGATATAAGTTGAGCTCGGCAGAAATCTTCAATTCCAACTCCACTGAATAATTGGCCTTTGATCTTCTCAATTATCAGGAAACAACATAATTTTACCAAATATTTAGGCGAACAACATAAATCGAAAAGACTCGAAAACAAGGTAATTTATCAATTCTAACTTGATTAAAAAATTAATCTGAAAAACAAATATATTTATAACCTACTTTTTCATGTTCTGAAAATAAAAGAAAATATAGGTTTCCGAAATCCTTCCCACGTGGACTTCAAATTCCGCGTTGGCGTGTGTTAATAATATTATGCAATAGGCAATGTTTTGCGAACGTACGATTCTCTTATATTATATCAGATATTAATTAATCCCTTTCGCATATTAGCATTAGTAATTAATTTATTAAGCCTAATAATTAGAGAAAAATGATTACTTTAAAAACCATGCGGTAATCGATTCTCCTCGCAAAGTTTGTAATGTGCAAAAAGTTTATTGTTGGTTATTTTTAGTGCCTTGTAAATATATTTTTGAATTTGTTTGGCAGCTGAGATTTTTTAATTGTTATGTTTATTGTTTATTTAGCAGTTGTCACTATTTAAAGTAGTAATTAATTGTTTTCGGTATAAATACATTTTTTTGGAGTTTTTTATATTATAAAATTAAGGTCCTAAATTACCAAGTATCATATTAGTAACAATACCTTTCATTTTATAATGTTTGTATCAAAAAAAGGCAAAACAATTAAAGTATCAAACTGTACTAACTTCTGAAAAATAAAAATCGATATTAATTAAATTACCGGACGTAAAATATTTAGTTCCAAATTATTTGTAAATAAGTGCAGAAGCAAATAATTTTTCCGAGGCCGTAAATTCACAGAGAAAATCGCCTTCATGTTAGAGCAAGGTATTTTTCTGCGTGAAGCATCTAGAAAGAATATTTACTTCTACTTCACATTTTAGCCAAGGATGTATTTTTTTTTAAAAGAGCGGAATAGGTATGTGTTTAATTTCTTTATAAAAACATCGGTTTCATATTGCCAATTTAAGACATTCACTCAACTCGGTGGTCTATTGTAGATAATAATATTCATTTATGAATCTATGGTTAATAAATAATAAATAAATAAATTAATAAATAAATAAATAAATAAATAAATAGATAAAATAAAATAAATACATTCATAGACATTTGAACAGGACACATTTAATCGTAGAGATAAGAAAAAGCTTTAAATACGAAATTTGTGAAGTGAATTGTGACTATCTGATATTAAAACATACGTCATAAAATTGTTACAAAATTGGTAATTTAAATGCAACACCCTGTATTTTTAGAAATATTAATAATTAACAGCAAAAGTTATGGTACGAGCGGGGATCGAACCCCCACCTCTGGATTAGTAATCCATTACTCTAATCAAACGCGCTATCGAACCACTGATAAGCAATTCATTAGAACTTGTACATATTCAAACCCACCAGTATCATAACCATTGTTGATCCCGCCATAAGTTCTAACCTTATGGCGCGACTTTTCTGACTGGACGTCACTGGCATCGCTATTAGTTACCGTTCACATTAGTAAATATATAATTTTACGTTATGCCCGTATAAGCCAAATTTTGAATCGAAGTATTTATCAGTTTGTTTTGAAACTGTGAAAAATATTTTTAGAAATATTTATAAACAGCAAAAGTTATGGTACGAGCGGGGATCAAACCCGCACCTCCGGATCACTATTCCGTTGCTCTAACTAATTGTGCTATGGTACCATCGACAAACAATTCGTTAGAACTTGTACATATTCAAACCCACCAGTATCATAACTATTGTTGATCCTGCCAAAAAAATAAGTCAGGAAAGCCGCGCCATAAAATTAGAATATAGAAAGTAGGATCAACAATGGTTATAATACTTGTGGGTTTGGATATGTACGAGTTCTAACGTTTTGCTTATCAGTGGTACGATAGCCCAATTGGTTAGAGCAAAGGACTAGTGATCCAGAGATACGGGTTTGATCCCCGCCCGTACCATAACTTTTACTGTTGATTATAAATATATCTAAAAATATATTTTACAGTTTAAATACACACTGATAAAATACTTCCATCCTGTATTTTATTACATTTTCAATTTCTATGCAAAGTTCTAGACTAATTTTATATAATATACCCTATGCCTACCTTCAATAATTGACAATTTTGGTCTTTGAGAGAGTGTAAAATCCAAAGGTAAGACTTGAGGTAACATGTCCTTTTTATTATCTCTCCTGCGGCATTCATATTTCATCTAACCAGAAATAAAAGTATCTCTGGGTTTTAAAAAATTCCGAAAATAGAATTTTTAGATTTTACAGACTCTCAAAACTCTAAATTGTAAATTTTCAAAGCGGATATCTCAAAGGTAGGCATAGCGTATGCTATGTCGAGTTGGCCAAGAATTTTGCGTATAATTGAAAAATGTAATAAAATATAGGGTGTTGCGTTTAATTAAGGTATTTAAAGATTTTTCTCATCTCTACGAATAACCGATTTATTATAAGGCAGTAAAATCAAGTCTTCAGAGTCTCTATTTTTTACTAACGTCTAGCTAATCATGGTCGAAATTCTTAAAACGTGATGATTTGACTTATTTGAATCTATTGCTATTAAATTTGTGAACACTGAGAAAGCTGTTTTTAAAATATTTGAATACTAAAAATAATGGTGACATAAACTTGTATTACTGGATAAATGAGTATTTAGGGCATTATTTTGTTTATTTCAGGTCTTAACACAACACTATGTTAACGAAAACTGGGCACCCAGTCCTGGACCAAAGGTAATGTTTTTAGTTATTTTCTCAAAGCAACAATTGTTACTTTTTTGTATTAGATGATATAAGTTGATGTTTTATACGTTTCTAAGAGCTTTCCGAGTTTGTCTAAAACTTTCCCACATCGACGACAAAATTAAAATAAAGCTCTAACCGAGAAAAAAAAATTGTTTATTCTTGAAAACTAAACAGCCATAGACTTAGTTTGCATAACGCAAAATATGTCAAATTATATAGCATTTGGAGTTTCACTAAGACAAGATACGAGAATCTAAATGTTCAGAACCTTTGTATTTTTTTTGTAGAATGGTCTTCGTATATACAAAAATTCAGTTATTATTTTTATATCTTTTATAACTTAATAGAGATAGTATTTTAGTTTAATTTTGTTTGATATAAAAGTGTTTTCCCACTTTAACCTTTTTTTATAAAAAAATTAAGAAATAACAGTAGATTTTCATTTAATGCAGAGACATGCGATATTAGACCCCTTGACATGATCTCGCAACTGACCAAAACTATTTTTTTCTTCATATCTTATTAGTTACTATGTTGTTGTAAGTCATGGTTCAATTTAGAATATATCTGAAGAATTTTAGGGAAACATCACTTTTATCTAATTATTTCTGAATTTTAATTTTGTGACTTGTGAGTGTGTTTCTGAAATTATATAATTTCTATATATCAAATCAACAAAAAATAAACCAGTTACAGAAAAAAAAATACAATCTATTATTTCAAGAGCATGTTGGGATAGTTGTTACTCATCAGAATTTTGCAACACGTACTGAAGAAGTTTGTTCTAATCCATGCGAATGACTAATGCAATATGCGAGTAAAATGCTATTATTATTATATTAATGTTTTTGCAATGGATCCGGAGTACTTGATTGCAAAACTAATTATCATTTTAAATCTTAATTGATAATATAATGTTATAGTTATTAAGGTAACAAGGGTATTATAAGGTTAATAAACGTTATCCCTTATAATAACAATGGTGCCTTCATCGTTTAATGTCCGAGTAAGTATTTTTTTTTCAGAAAGATCTAGTTTAATATTAATAAAACAAACTATGCCCTAGGGCGTTATTCCTAATTTAATTAAATTATTTATAATGCCATAGAGTATTATTTTTCTATAATTACGCCCTAAGGCGTTATTTCTTTTTTAACTGACTTTGACATAATGCCATTATTTGTCTATAATAAACTAGTCGGACATTAAAATAATTAAACAGTTATCAGATATCAAACAAGGCAGCATTTATCAACTAATTTTTGTCAAACACGATACTGGCCCATTCTCTTGTTGGTCCTTTATCGGTGTCCAACGTTAATTATAACTTACATTTTGCGAATAGTAAGTAGAATTACTTTAGTAGCATTTATAATAATTTCATAAATAATCTTAATATCAGTATTATACTCAGTTTTATACACATGTAACGTATAAAGATAAGTATACATAGTTGCCAAATAAACAATTTTTCAAACCATACATTTTTTTTAATAATTATTATTACTATGGATTTTTCCTTACAAAATGTAACGTATTTAAAATAATAATTTGAAAGAGAATGTTCATATACATTTTACGATTTTATCTGAAAATTTTCACTATACGTCGAATGGGCATATAAATGGCAACAAAATAGATAGGCATACATGTAGATATTTTTAAATTACAGCCAAAAGTAGAAACTGCCAATAGCTTGGCTATTTTTATAAATGTGAAAATAAAGCTTATTACAAAGTTTTTTTGGATTTCTGTGGTCTTTTGAAAATCAACCGCACATCAGGTTTAAGAAAATGCAACAAGAATCCAAAAATCATTTTGAAAAGACATGGTCAATAGATTCAAAAAATATCGGAAAACATTTAATGCTAAATTGGCTCGGAAAGTGATATATTAAGAGCGTTAATAAAAAGCTAAGATAGGGACATGTTAAAGGTGGAATTAATTTTGCCCCTACTCAAACACTTTGTGTCTTATTGTCTCCCAAAATCCTAAATTTTAAAATGTGAATATTTCGAAAACGTACAATTTAAAAATATAACACATAGTAGGGCGTTTTTTGTCTAACAGTGATGTTCAATTGATTTTTTCATAAAATATTTCAAAAGGCAATAACAATTTTTAAAAGTGTTGTAATAAGCGCTATTTACATATCACTAAACATAACCAAAATATTAACAGTTTTTGAGATAGTCATTAATAGAGGTGCGCAGTATCATGAATTAATCGACCATACGATTACTTTTTTAGAATGGATTGATCGATTTTTCGAGACTTTAAGTAAGTATTCATTTTTGAAATTATAAAAATCTCGATTTTACGAAAACATGTTTTATTAAACAACTTAATTAGTTAATATACGAAATAAACAATATTATTTTCTTAAAAATAGCGAATATTTGATTTTCGGTTTAATTATCATATAATAATTGTCAAAAAATCCATGAATATACAATAAAATACATTATTAGCAAAAATCGAATTAACGGAAAAATAAAATATCGGAAAAATTGATTATTCGAAATATGAATCGATTCATCGATAAATTAGTTATGGAAGAAAAATCGGTTATTTGGAATAATCGATCATCGATTATTGAATTCAATAATCCCCTCGTCTTAGTCAGCAAAATTTCAGTAACTTTGAAAAACAAGCTCTTAAATAAAACAATTGTCTAGCCAGAAAAATTATCTAAAAATGTATAATGATCAAAAAGTCTCTATTAAAGAATTTGCTTCAAGGTAAGTAACGTAATGTTTGTATAAAAACAAAATACGAATTTTTTTTTTATACATAAACCAATTGACCCATTAAATTTTAAAAATAAACCAATTGACCCATTAAAGCAAATTTCGGAATTTTTATTGCCATGTTGTTAAGTGTGCAAAGGTATATGCTTTAAAAAGCTAAGGAAATGAATAATTAGGTTCTGTATGATTAATCATTAAAACGTCAGTTATGAGCGGTCTTCTCCGAAAATGGCAAAAAAGGTAGTTATACAGGTCACATTAACACCTATTGTTTATAGAAAAATTGCCTAGAATTGTAAAAGGTTATTTTATTAGTTGATTAGATAATTTATTAAGAGAATTTTTAAAATTAGAGCTTTTAAAATTGCAAAAACCAAACCAAAATCAGCCCATGCTGAATTTGGAATAGTTTCCCTAAATTTAAAAGCAGTATGGCCTTTGTAATAAAACATTGAATTAAATATCAACTAGCAAAGTTACCAATTTTCAAATTATTTTTCACTATAGCTAGAAATTATCGGCAATAAGTGAGCAACAAGTAAGCAACAAGTATTTCTTGCTATGGGATTTTTTAAAATAAATTAATCAATTTGGTTAATAGTAATATTTGTCAATCACAATTTGCCCAAAACTATAAAATTCCGAAATTCGACTTGGTTATTTTTTCATATTGAATCTGACCGGGGGCTTTTTTGTCTATATGTAATATATATATATATATATATATGGAGATTTTTGTTTTATAAAAATTTCAATTTTTTAAGCAGTTAATAAACCTTTTTTGAGTACGCCCTATTGTGATACACACTTTTCGAGAATTTTCCGACAAAAAAAAAATACATTTAATGTGGACGACGACATTTTTAGCGAAGTTTCTGGGCACAGCCAGAACACCAACATCAATATAATGCCGCAACTTCTGTGAATAATTTTAAAAACGCCCAAATTTTCTTCTACTAGCCTGCAGCTCATTATTAAATGGTGTGTGTGAGATCTGTCGCTGGTAACCTTATATGACTTAGCGTTCGATCCACAAACTGTACCGATTAATTAAAGCAATTGAACGTAGTGGGATATTGCTCTATTTTCGTGTCAAATCCATTAGGTTTATTAACGAGCGTATACTGCTTTAAATGGTGCTTTCTTATTATTCTAGCATACTAAGTACCGATATCTTGTGAAGGCTTGACGAATCATACTACCGTACTATTTGTAACGAAATGCAACTTTGCTCTTTATTTACTCACGTGATTGTCTTCTTTAAAAAAATATTTTTTTTTTCATATTTAACAATGTATAGAATATGATTGTTTGATATATTATATAATTGGTGTTTTGTAAATTAATTATTGGTATTCGTTTTCCTATTTAGCTTCAGCTGCAAAAATTTAAAACTTTAGTATTTACATTTTTTTCATCTCTTAGCAAACGAATGTAGTATTAAATTACAAAAGAAAAAGACAAAATACTATATGATATTTTAACTACTGTTGCTTACTCAAACTTTGCACATATATTTGTAACATTAAAATTACAAAAACTGGTAATACAGAAAACAAATCTTATGATTGGTGAAAATAGAAATAGAAACTCCCAATCCTTCACCAATCACTACCAAAAGTTGGTGATCTAAATTTGCTTAGTTTAAAAATAAAAAACAAATATTTAAGATCATTCAAAAAAAAATCCGTTTATATCCTTAATTACTATTAACAAACAATTATGGATGTACAGGATCTTTCGTCTTTAGTCGCCACCCTCAATATTAGTTTAATTTTGGTAGATTAAACAAATTGTTAAATATAAACGTTGTAGAATTTCAAAAATGTCTCAAAAATGTGTAGCAAACCCAACATACATTTTTTTAATAGAACACTTTGAATATTATATGTTTTTGCTGATTATAGATATACCAGTTTTGATACATTTGTTAAAGAGAGACAGAAAATCATCTACTTCATAGTGGACCATATGGGAATGCATTGTTTCTTATGGCAGTATTTTTGTTAAATTTCTCGGGACTATTCACACTTAGTATATTGAAAATAGTTTTATTTTAAAAAATGGATGTTTGATGTGCTGCATATTTTTGAGAAATTCTGTGAACATAATTAGTAAACTACGAAATAAACCCTGCAACCTTGACATTTAATTTTATTTCTATCTCTCAAAATTAAGTTATTATTTGAGGTGGCGGATTATAAAAAAGGCGCCGTTCATGTTAACAACTTAGAATTACTTTTACCACTGTTTACAATTTTATAATAAGCCAATATTTCAGAGACTGAGCTGCTGTTGTCTTGTGTCTGTAGATATTTAGAAAATTCTGCATACTGTGCAGATTAGATAGATATTTCTTGGTATAAACAATAATTTTGCTCCTGATTTTTTTCGGGATATGTAGAAGATTAAAAATGCTGGGCAACTGCTTTTAATAAATTTTCATTTTTTAACTTAAATTAAAATGTTTATTTGCATCCTAAAATTATTTACAACCTGTTTCTTTCAAGTTTATTACTGACTGCATAGTTAAAAACAATTTCATAATACATTCATTTATGCAAATCACATAACTGGTTCCATTGCAAACTCATTAAAATTGTCATTATTCAGTTGACGTCATCGAATATCCAAAAACTTACCAGAACCTTGAACAGAACCAAGAAAAAATGAACAGGTCAATAAAAGTCCAAATCGAAACATTGCACCGCTAGTTGACAATTGAATTAATGTCTCACGTAAATTACGTTATCATAGATCAGTCAAAATAGACCGTGTCGTTGACTTTTCAAAAGCGCGATGATATACGAAAGGACACCCGGACGTCACGCACGAAGTTGTTGGCAGCAACACGAGTCTGTCGCGACTGCTTTCGGCTTCTTGAATTGTGGCTTGTGAATTGCAGAAGATGGAAGATGGAGATGACCATTTGTTGCTGGTAGGGGTCGACGCTCTTCTGATATTGAGCTTTTTTGGACGTGTATTGCGCTTCCCTTAGGATGTTACTTGGTTTGTGTATGATAGTATTGGCGTGTCAGTTTGCAGTTTCTCCATTTACCCCGTGTAGTAGTAGTTTATATATTTTTATTGTTTTCATTTATCTTTTAATTATTAGTTTTTATTTTTTTTCTTATTTTAATTTTTCTAGATTTGTTAGTAAATTTCCAGCCCTCGGTTTTATATTTACAGATTATTATATTTATATCTTCTTTAGATAAAAAAATGTGTTATCGTTTCCTAGATAAAAGGAATATTTCACTACGAGGGAGGATTTTAACCAATTTTAGCCTGTTGCCTTTATATTCGCCGTCGGTCTCCAACTATGTGGCAACAGGGCCGTATTTAGGGTCTGTAGGCTCCTAGACTGAACCTGTAGTGCGGGCCCTATCAAATGGTATAAAATAGCCCCTTGTCTAAAGTCAAAGATAGACTAGAAAAATTACCATCCACTTCAGAAGTTGAAAAGTCTATATTAGAAAACGAAACAAAATTGGGATTTATGTCTATGTTGCCAAATAGGCACAAAACAGCTTTTGTATATGGATCATAATATGAAGAAACATACAGTAGCTGTTAATTAAAGTTTTAAAATTATTATTAAAAAAATATTTTTGAGTGTGTATTTTCATAAAAAGGAAAATGTTAACAGTTTAGAGAAAATTCCTACTACAGAAAGAAGAAATATTGTGATTTTTTTTCAATAGAACGGATCAATCTATCTCCGTTCGATGTTACTTTACATGTGCGTATGAAGAATTTTTTAATATTCTATTATAAACAAAAAAAATAAATATTAATTACTGGTATTAAATAAACCACTCCGTACTGAAAAAAATGACTCAACTTCGTTCACCTGTATAAAATTTAAAAAAAGTCAAAAGATGACACTATCGAATATGACTTGAAGTGAGATGCTTTTCAACAGCCTAGTATGGTTTATTATTCCACTTTGTTTTAAACTCTGGAAGAAAAAGATTTTCTCAGCTCTGTTAATTATTTTCAGACAAAATACTATTTTTTTTGATGAATGAGTGATGTACATACAAGCAGTTGTTTTTAACGGAGAATGATTTACTTTTGTTTCAAAACGTATTCATTTGTTTTTAAATTGTCTGTTTACTCAAGTTTTTTGTTTTATCTTCAACTCTGTTCACGTCAATTCCACTCACTGATGTTTTTAAAAAGTATCTAATTGGCGTCGAATATTATATTAAATACACCTTAACATGTCTCTTAAAAATTACTATAAAAGCCCTTTATATAATCAATATAATTCATTATTTTTAAAAATTATGAATTCATTTAAAATATTTTGGTGTCGTTATTTGGTCATAGGCTTTTTAAAAAAGATCCAGACAAAATGCGTAAAAGAAGAACAGAAATAAAATAAGATCCTTTAAAGCATGAAGAAGCTAAAAGGGGAAAAAGACAGAGATGGCACGAACGTAAAGCTTCAGGAAAAGTAAAAAGCATTGAACAACCATCAAATAGGGAAAATAATGTTAAGAGAAAGAAATGACGAGAAAGCATATGAAAATATGAAAGTAAAATTAAACACAGAACTTAATAAAATGTTGAATGATTATTCACCACCTGCAACCCCACCAGCAATTTTAGAGCGGGAACTGAATCTGGACCTTCAATTGCTTTCTGGCTGAAAACGCTGAAGATAAATACACTTAAAAAACTGAACGAACAACTAAAATCACTAAAGCGAGAATTAGAATAACTTAAAAAACGAAAAAATAAATACAACCTGAGATGAAAAAGATTGCAAAAAATTAGTTATTTTCCTTTACCCGGAACTTCTCTCGTTATGAATCTTTCCTTTTATGAGGACTAGTCAAGTGGGACCAATTTAGTTCACGACTATGTAGTCATTTAGTAACACATATACTATCTTCTCAAATATTTTTATTGAGCGCCATTTTGTTCCATTATATTGCGTTTCTATTAATATTTTGCCAGTTTCTTTCTACTTATGCCACACTTGATTTTTGAACATAATTTAAAATAATTCAGTAAGTAGTTTTTACATTGGCACATACAGTCATCTTGTTACGTCATGTTAAATTCGTTATTACATTATCACATTATTACATTATCACATTTATTTTTTGTGCAAAATTTAAAGTCAATTGAATAAGATTTTTTTATGTTAAAAAAATATTTGGCCACCATTTTGTTTCGCCATTTTGAATTCGTACCACAACTTTACCAGTTTATCTCTATATCATAATTAATGCTTGCACAAAAATTGATTGAAATTAATCTAATGAAATTTTTTCAGGCCGATTTATTAAATATTTTATTAGGCCACTATTTTGATTTGCTATATTTGTTCATACCAAAATGTTACCAGTTTATTTATATGTAAGACTTGATTTTTTGAGGAATTTAGATAATTAGTTTTCTAAGTCATAATTTTTTCAACGTTTCACTAGGCCGCCATCTTGTTCCGGCGTACGAAAATATTACCAAGTCATCCCCATATGACCCTTAAGTTTTGACTCAAATTGGAAGTCACTCTGATGAGTTTTAAGCTACGCCGCGAACTGGCAGACGGAGCGACTGAATTTATAAAAATATTTTTTGGAATCTAATAACGCTAAAACCTGAAAATATCTAACACCCGAGAGGTGGATTTTTTCGCGATTCGTACCAAAATTTTACCAGTTCATTTCTACATAATACTTGATTTTTGTGCAAAATTTGAGATAAATTGGAACTAGTTTTTTAGTAATATTGTTTTTATATTTCACTACGTCGCCATTTTGTTTTGCCAAACTGGATTTTTACCAAAATATTACTAGATCATTTCCATACAACCCTTAATTTTTAACTAAAATTTGAAATCAATCTGATGACTGGTTTTTAAGCTATGCTGCGTACTGGTGGGCAGACAGGCAAACCGACAGACAGACCGACGGAATTAATACAACGTATTTTTGGCATCTAGGGACGCTAAAACGTGAAAATATGTAAAATCTGAGAGGATGATTATTTTTCCAGGACTACAAATATTTTATTTGGCCGCCATCTTGAATTAGTACCACAGTTGTACTAGTTCATCTCTATACCACATCACTCCATTAAGTAGTTTTTTCGCTCTGAATTTTTTAATATTTTATTAAGCCGCCATTTTATTCCGCCATGTTAAACTCGTACCAAAATTTTACCACTTGATTTCTACATAATATTTCATTTTTGTGCCAAATTTGAGATAAATTGGATAAGCGGCTTTTTAATAATAATTTTTTTTAACATTTCACTAGGCCGCCGTTTTGTTTTGCCATATTGCATTTTTGCCAAAATCTTACCAGATTATCCCCATATGATTCTTAATTTTTGATCACAATTTGAAGTCAATCAAGTAGTAGTTTTTTAATAATAATTTTTTTAACATTTTACTAGGCCGCCATTTTGTTTTGCCATATTGGATTTTTGCCAAAATGTTTCCAGGTTATCTCCATATGATCCTTCATTTTTGACCAAAATTTGATCGGGTTGTAGTTTTTTAGCTTTGCTGCGAACAGACAGACCTACAGACAGACAGAAGAAATTGAGAAAACATGTTTTTCGGCATCTGAGTACCCTGAAACCTAAATATCTCGGAGGGTGATTTTTTTCACGAATACAATACTTTTATGAGGGAAGTAAAAAAATAATGTTACAACAAGGAAGACTAAGAAATGGCTAATATAACACCTAATAATAGGCCGATCTTTTGATTAATAGAGGAGATACAAAAGAAATTAAAATAAATTTGGTGTTTGGTAAGGTTTTGAAAAAAACTTTACATAAAAGTTAAATTAATAAAAAAAATCTTTTTTTGCTTTTTCGCAACTGAATAAAAATATCTAAGTTTAAGAAAAGGAAATATTTAATAAAGTTACATATCTCAACATGTAGACTAGTTTGGCTACGGAATGTTTCGATACATAATTATAAACAATATTATTTAAGCAAATATAAGAAATTAATATGATTTACTTTTTTTACTTCAATCAATTTAAAGTTAGATATTTTTATTCAGTTGCGAAAAAGCAATGAAGATTGGTTTGTCATTCTAAATGCAACAAATAATCTGAACACGTTTAAATATAAGTTAAATTGTCAGAATTAAAAAAGGGAAGAGAAAAATAAAATGGGTCTAATATATCAGTCACGGTTATAAACAAATACGAAAAAGTAACATAACTGAAAATAATTACATCTTCTAATTTGTGCAGTAATAAACCTACTAACAAACGAAGAATTAATGAAAAAAATTAGACAGTTAAGAGCGACAGTAAAAAAAGACATTATAAACTTTTTGGAGTTAGATAACTCTAGTAAGCTTTGTTCAGGGAAAAAAGATACTCAAACTTATATAAAGCAAAACAAGTAGAAACGTTACTTAATTGACACACTTTTGAATTCAGACTGTGAATTTAAAATAATAAATAGATTATAAAGCATAAAAGGAATAAAAAAAAACTCTTGCTAAAAGGACAAGATCAAAGATGGCGATTCACAGCTAAAATAAAACAAAAACATTTATAGAGAAAACAAAAAATAACCCAAGGAAAAAGCAAAGAAACGAATACAGTGACATAGTAGTGTTAGAGCGGTTAGAGACTATTCCGATAGTGTTGAGAAAAATTCAAAGATATCAGACTCAATCCCGCTGGCTAGGGTTGCCTCCTCAAAATTGTGATTTCTCAGTCTCTAAAGTTTAAAAACTTAAAAGCAGCCAAGTACAGGCATATAATGCGAGTGCAACTCGTGTTAATTTATTTCTGTACCAAAACTTGTAACAAAGAAACAGCGTCAACGAATATAGCTAAAAAATATGTAGGTCCTTTGTGCAGATCTTATAAGGTAGGTGTAGAGAATACGCCCCTGTTGATAATATGCCCAGGCTGTGCTATTTTTTTAAATTCGAAGTTTTATCTATCAATAGAAGGCATTTGCGGCGTTTCTTTTGGTCACTTATAACGAATCTGTACAAATCTATTCTCAGTTAGGCTTAAGAATCCGTGAGTGGTGCATGTTACACGTACGGGCCGAGAGAATTATAAAAACCGGTAAGTTTTTAACGTGTGATATCGTGAAATCTAGCTCTTATTATTTTGTGTATACATCATTCAAAACCTTGTTTAGTGATGATTGTTTTGATGTATTTTTAGTAATGAAATAATTTAGTATTGTGGCAATTTTTTGCTATAATCTTTATCAGATACCATGCAATTAATATGCTCAGGTTAAAATGGATATAAATAATATGGACATAGGCATATTAACTGCAATTACATTTTAGTGAAGTTTTGAAACATAAAATATTATTTCAGATGTCACCCTATAAATCAAGAGGCATACAGGCACAATGGACGTAAGAAAATCTTCAAAAAATCTTCAAAAAATCTTCTCTGTCAATAACGGACAGTCAAAAAATTCAGCATCCAAACAATTTGGAATTTCGAGAAGGACCCTCAGGCACTACATTGAAAAAAAATAACAATGCAAAAGATCGTCTAGGTAGGAAAACGACTTTACGAGAGGAGGAAGAGAAAGAGTTAGCAGAAAGAATTATAAGACTGGCTGAAGTGGGCTATCCCATTACAAAAAAAATTCTAAGTAGGTGCGTTTACAGTTATTGCGAAAAAAAAAACAATCTAGCCCATTTTTTTTTCATAAGAAAGACGCTTAGCTGGACGCTATTGGCTCAAAGGTTTTTTAGCCAGGCATCTCGAACTTTCTGCAAGGCGGGCTCAACATATGAAGCCGGCAAGAGCCCAGAAGCTTAATAAACATATTGTTGCAGATTATTTCGAAAAAATAAATCTTATGGATAAGCCAGAAAGAATCTATAATGTCTACGAAAAGGGCTGTCGACTTTCATTACACCACCAGCAATCAGTTTTAGCAAAAAAAGGAGCAAAGAGGGTACACTTAGTTGCGCCAGAGCACGCCGAAAACGTGACTGTTGTTTCTTGTAGTAACGCTAGCGGAGGACGAATCCCCCCTGCTATTCTCTTTAAAGGTAAAAGGCTCAAGCCTAAATGGTGTGACAATTTGCCACCAGGTACTTTAGCTCTAATGATTGCGAAGGCAAGCATAACTATTTCTACATTCAATACCTGGATAAATCACCTGGCTAAATACAAACTTCCTGGTAAATGTCTTTTAATATTTGATGGCGCATCATGCCATTTGGACACATCTATTGTAGACACTGCCGAAGCTCATGAAATTACATTATTCTGCCTTCCGAGTAACACCACACACGAACTCCAACCCATGGACAAGGCCGTATTCAAATCTTTCGAGTACCACTGGTATGAGCAAGTTCTTTTATATTGGACTCGTTATAAAGATCGTCGTATCACCAAACAAAGATTTGGTGAAATATTTTCCACTGTTTGGGTCAAAGCAGTTACAGCACAAAACATAATTTCTGGCTTTTCAGCTACAGGCATATACCCGTTCAACCCGGAAACTGTTCCAGAAGTAGCGTTTGCCCTCAGCGTCTTAACTGAAAAAGAACTCCCCAACTCAGAAGAGAATACAAATTTGGAACATACATGAAAAGAACTTACTCCAGTGCCTGGATGTTCAGGTATAAACTCGGAAGACCGTCGTAAATCCCCGCCTAAAGTTGCGAATGTTAAGAAATCTTTAAAATTTGGGCGAAAACGCCATCGTAAGGATACCTGGTTATCGACAAGTCACTCTTCAGGCGATGATATGTCCTTGTATAATGAGACAGTATCAGAGACATTTTCGTCAGAAGAAGAAAAAAGAGCAGAAAAGAAAACTTACTCGGTAAAATCTGATATTAAAAAAAAAATACAGGGAACGAACTAAATAAACAGGAGAAATCCAAAAAAGGTGTAGATGAAGAAGTCTCGGTAAGCTTCACTGAAATGTTAGATACGCCATACAAAGAAAATGTGGGGAAAGCCAAAAGAAGAAAAGTATAAAAAGCAATGCTTTGGTGGTCAAGAAAGCTGTTTTTGAAGAAAAAGAAAAGAACGTTCCTGTTGTCAAAAAAATGGCAATAAAGAATATGAAAGTTAACCCAACAAAAACAAAAGATTCTTGGTATTGTAATATCTGTAGAGAAGATCCGGTAAAAGATATGAGATTTAAGTTCAGTGTGTTGTGTTTATGTGCACGAGGAATGTGTTGGACTTACCAAACAAGATAAACCAATTTGTATCTGTCCAGACCACTCGTAAATATTTTACTTAGAATTAGTTATTTAGTTATTTAGTCTTACTCGTTACATAATGGTTAAAAAAATGTGTTTTCGCTATCTTATTATACTTAGTTTGCAATTCATATTACTTAACCGATTAAAACTGTTATCAAGATTTTTTGTTTAAATTTAAGAATGAATTTAGTTAAATTTAATAAAATAAAAATTGTATTATAAAATTATTCATTTTTGTGGTTAATATACCTAGCTGGGTAAATTAACACACATCCATGGGCATATTGCCAATATAAGTTGTCAATATGCCCAATTAATTTTTTTTTTAAAATAGCAATAAACAATAAACAAACAACTATTTTGAAGATGGTTTATTATAGAACTGAAGAGCAATTATAAGCCAATAATTTGTGGTAAAGCTGAAAAAGACAACATTATTTTTAATTTTTTTATAATGGTTTGTACTTAAGGTGGGCATACTCCCTAGGTGTAGGGAGTATGCCCACCTTAAGAACAAACTTAGATAACAATATATCAGAGGTAGGTACTCATGTTAATAACTTCAAAACAAAATCAAATACCTAGGTAGAATATTGATGAGTATAGCCACTAGCTCTATATAGGAATAGCTAAAAATCACGATACTACAAAATTAGCGAAGATTTTTCTATAGTAAATTAAGCTTAAGAAAAACAAAATAAATTTCACATAGGAATACTTGATCAGGTAACATATAGATAAAAGAGAACTAATTTAAAATAAGATGAATGAAACAATTTACCTATCTCCTTTTCTAAAACTAATACCTGACCTAGTTTCAGGCAATTAAAAAAACAAAGGAGTAATAAGCATACGTTTTATTTTTTGCTGGGTATAAATACAGAATCCTATTTTTCACTGGCGATAAGCTGTCTTTGGAACAGTACCTACACTTTGGGTGAAATTGCAAAAAACGGTGTTTATTTTTAAACATATATACTATCCAAAATTCAGGACATTGGGTGACTTGATAACTTTTTTATGTTTTAGGGTTTAACATAACCGTATTGCCCATAAAGTCTACGATGGTACTTCAGCGAAAACATGTTTACGTTTCTCAGACTCCTAGCTTGGACATTTAAGTTTACTGACACCAACAGATTCTCACAAATTTTATGATTAACAAACAAAAGGCTTATCAAAATATTTCCTTTATTCATTGAAGGTTTTTGCCTTTAGTAAATTTATTACAATATTATATTCCAAATTATTGCTAGGAATCCCTAACTTAAACCACCCGCAAAATGTTTTTGCTGGATTCTTCCGGTAGGACTGATAGGATTTGAGAAATGAGGAGACTAGACATAAGGCACCATTTCAAGCTAATTGTGAAACAAATAAAATACTTTCAGAGGAGCTTTAGTGTTACGTTTAACAAAACGTAGCATTTATAATTTCTTGTTGCGATGTAATTTTACATGATCCGCGAAATTCGGCATATATTATCAAAAATGACACCGAGATGCCTAACAACATTGTTAACAGCCGTAATAACTAAATATATCCAAGACCGCTTACCTCAGAATATCTTCACTCTATATCGTATTAGGTCGTTAGAAATATTTGATCAACAGTAAAAATTGAATCCGAACCTCTGAATCACTAGCCCATTGTTCTAACCAATTGTTCTATCGTTCCACTGATAAGCAATTCGTTAGAACTATATATTTAAACCCACCAGTATCATAACTATTGTTGATCCTACCAAATATTTTAACCCGCACCTCCACCATTGTTGATTCTGCCAAATAGTCTTACCTTATATTTGGCATATATCCTACCAAATGTCAGGATCAACAATGGTTATGATACTGGTGGGTTTGAATAGGTACAAGTTTTAACGGGTTCAATCCCCGCTCATACCATAACTTTTACTGTTGATCAGAATTTCTAAAAACTTATTTCACAGTTTAAAAAAACTGATAAAATACTTCTACTTAGAATCCTAAGTTGTTAATTATAGTAATTTTAATGATTTGATGTTTAAAATACACACTTATTATTCTTAATCGTTACTAAGATGTCAAATGGGCTTTGAAATTTAAATAAATGACCAACAAAGCGGTGCTTTTTTTGTTTTATGTGCTAGCAAAAATGTTTCGCCTGTAGGGCTTTCCCACTTTCCTGAACTTATAAACTAATATCAAATTCTGAGTTGGCCACTGGACTGACATGCAGTTCGACCGAAATAGGAAAACGAGTTTTCCGGAATTTTATTAAATTATAATTTATCTTTTAAGTTAAGAAAATATGGATAGCTTTTTAATGTGGTTCTTCTAATGAATTTATCTCAAATATAGAAAGCTGGCTAGTTGGTCATCTCAATATAAATATAATTAATGTAATCAAGGGCTAGGATTTGAAATACTTATTTACCATTCTGCATGCTTACATTTACTTAGCTTGGAATGACCCATTGCTTGTTTGACCAACCGTAATGTTGCAATATAGGAACAAAAAATTACAGTATACTAAATAACTTGGCAAGAAGTCTATGGGTAGCAGATGAATATAATTTCGAATTTGTTAATAATCCTAACAAAGTGCACCACTTAATGGGTAAGATATTTTTTTTTAAGGTTTTACCTTGCAACTGCATAATGAAAACTTTTTCAATTGATAGCATTACTGGAAACCAAGGCATTACCTGTTTATCGTCCTACAAGCCTTGAAGTAAGTTAAGTGTAATTAGTTAATTAGGTCATATTTATATGTTCTATTGTCTAATTGTTTGCAATCTTTTCATGTCTGAAAATAAACTGAAAGAGGCGACATTTTCAACTTGACACATTAAATCGACTATTTGTAATTTTAATAGGTTTTAAAATTTCTACTTGTTTGACGATGACTCCAGTCCTCAGCTGTCTAGACCCTAGCAGTCTAGCTCTGAATAGAGATTACCTATAGTTATTCGATTTGTTAATGACCTACCGATTCATTCCATCTCTCGTTTTGAACCCTCACACCATAAAGTACTTACATCTATGAGGTGAAAAAGAGTAATTTACTTCCAACATATATATGCTTTAATTTTCAGTTCAATCATTGTTAAATAAATTACGAATAAGTTTCGTCTTTTAACTCGTAAAAGGGAAGTATTGTAATCTCGTATAAGGGAAGTATTGTAATCCTGAAAAAATCGCCATCCAAGATTTTTTCAGATCTTTAAGTGTCAGTTGTCATGTTTTCTTAATTCCTTCGGTCTGTCTGTCAGTCTGTTCGCGCGGCATAGCTAGAAAACTACTTACCCAATTGACTTAAAATTTTTGTCAAAGATTAAGGGTCATATGGGGATGACCTGGTAACATTTTGGTAAAAATCCAATGTGGCGAAACAAAATAGCGGCCTAGTGAAATGTTAAAAAAAATTGTTACTAAAAAACTACCTTTTCCAAAATTTTGATATGAATCCAAGATGGCGGCTTAATAAAATATTTAAAAATTCAGCCTGAATAATCTACTTAATAGATTGATTTCAAATTGGATGCTATAACTATTTGTGACATAGAGAGGAACTAGTAAAATTGTGATACTAATTCAAGACGATGAAACACAATAGCTGCCGAATAAAATGTTCAGAATTGTGAAAATGTCAGCCTCTCAGGTTTTTACGTTTCTTCACGTTTTAGCGTCCCTAGATGCGAAAAAATGTGTTTTATCAGTTCCGTCTGTCTGTTCGCAGCATAACGTAAACACTTACCAGATTCACTTCAAATGATAAATGAAAATTAAAGATCATATGTGGATAACTTGTTAATATTTTGGAAAAAATCCAATATGCGGAAACAAGATGGTGGTCTAGTAAAACATTAAAAAAAAATTATTACTATAAACATTAATTACCTAATTTACCTCAAATTGTACAAAAATTAAGTGTTGAATAGAAATGAACAGGTAACATTTTGGTATAAATTCAAGGTAATTATTAAAACATTTAGCCAGAAAAAACTACATAATGGATCGATTTCAAATTTTGTGCAATAATTAATTATGCGATAGAGATGAATTGGTAAAATTTCGGTACGAATTCAAGATGGTAAAACGAAATAGCGGCCAAATAAAATATTTGTAATATGAGGAATTACCAGATTTTACATATCTTTACGTTTTAGCATCGCTAGATGCCCAAAGATATATATTTTATCAATTCCGTCGGTCAGTTCGCGGCATAGCTTAAGAACTATTTAACCGGATAACTTCATAAAAAATTTAGGGTTATATGGGGATGATTTGGTAACTTTCGATAAAAATCCAATATAGCGAAACTAAACGGCGCCCTAGTGAAATGATAAAATATTTATTACTAAAAAACCACTTATCTAATTTATCTCAAATTTTGCTCAAAAATTAAGTATAATGTAGGAATCAAATGGTAAAATTTTGGTATGAATCCAAGAACGCGGAACAAAATGGCGGCGTCATAAAGTATTTAAAAATTCACCCTGAAAAATCTACTTCATAGATTGATTTCAAATTGTGTGTTATAACTAATTCTGCTATCGAGAAGAACTAGTAAAATTGTGGTATTCGTAATAATGAAATAATCACTCTCAGGTTTTAGATATCTTCACGTTTTAGCGCCTCTAGATGCGAAAAAATATATTTTATCAATTTCGTCGGTCCGTCTGTCGATCTGTCTGTTTGTTAGTTCGCGGCATAGCATAAAAACTACTTACCATATTGACTTTAAATTTTAGTCAAAAATTAGGGAGGGTAATATTTTGGTAAAAATTCAATATACCAGAACAAGATGGCGGCCTAGTGAAAGGTTAAAAAAATTATTATTAAAAATCTGTAAATTTCCTTTATCCTTACTTCCTAAGTTATGCATCTTTCTTTTCATTAGGAATAGTAAAGTGTAACCCAATTTAGTTCCGCAGAAAGTCATGTATATTGTTTTTTCAAACATTTTTATTGTGCGTCATTTTGTTCCACCATATGGGAATCGTACCAATATTTTGTTGTTTTCTACCTATGCTGCACTTATTTTTTGGGCATGATTTAAAATAAATTCATTTTTTTACAATAATTTTTTAAGAGTCCATTTTGTATCGTCATTTTGAATTCGTACGATTTAATTCTTGTATCATACTCAGTTTTGCTGCAAGATCAGTTGAATAAAATTAACAAAAATATTTTTTACATTGATTTTTTTGGACATTTTATTTGGCTTTTTTGTTTTTCGGTCTTGAATCCGTACGACAAATTACCACAGATGTCCAAAATTTAAAAAGTACTTTTTAGACTGAGTTTTTTAAATGATTTATTAGGACGCCATTTTGTTTTGCTATCTTGGATTCATACCAAAAAAATATTACAGGTTGATTATCTGGTTTTTGTGCAAAATCTGAGGGAAATTAGATAATTTATTTTTTAGTAATAATTTTTTTTAAATTTTACTAGACCGCCTTTTTGTTCCGTCATATTGAATTTTTACCAAAATAATATCAGGTCATCCCCACCTAATCATTAATTATTGATCAAAATTTGAAGTAAATCGGGTAAGAAGTTTTTAGCTATGCCGCGAACTGACAGACAGACAAATGGAATTGAGAAAACATATTTTTTGGCATCTAGAGGCCCTAAAACGTAAACATATGTTAATCCTGCAAATTTTTTCATGATTACAAAGATTTCATTTGGCCGCCATTTTGTTCTGCCATCTTGAATTCCTACCACAATTTTACCATGTCGTCTCTATACCACAGTTAAATCTTGCACAAAATTTGAAATCAATCTATTAAGTAATTTTTTTCAGGCTGATATTTTAAATATTTTGTTAAGCTGCCATTTTATTTCTCCATCTTGGATTCGTACCAAAATTTTACTAGTTAATTACTAACACTTGAATTTTTTACGAAATTTGAGGTAAACGGGCAAAGTAATTTTTTAGTAGTCATGTTTTTTTACATTTGATTAGGGCGCCATTTTGTATCGCCATATAGGATTTTTATTAGAATGTGATTAGGTAATACAACTTTTAATTTTTGACCAAAATTTGAAGTCATTTGGGTAATCAGTTTTTTAGCTATGCTGCGAACAGATAGATTGACAAACAGACACACAGAAGGAATTAAGAAAACATCTTTTTCAGCATAAGGAACCCCGAAACGTAAGGATCTCAAAAAATCTCGGAGGGTAATTTTTTCACGACTACAATACTTCCCTTTTACGCGGGAAGTAAAAAAAACTAATTATCTAATTTACCTCATATTTTGTACGATAATCAAGTGTTGCATAGGAATGAACAGGTAACATTTTGGTATGAATCCAAGACAGCAAAACAAAATGGCGACCCAATAATATATTTAAAAAATCAGCCTAAAAAAACCACTTATTAAATTAATTTCAAATGTTTTGCAAGCATTAAATATGATATAGAGATAAACTGGTAAAGTTATGGTGCAAAATGGAGAAACAAAGTGGGGCCCAATAGAATTTAAAAAAAATGAACGTAAAAAAATCTTGTTCAACTGACTAGGGATAAACCGGGACGGATTCAACAAAGCCTAAAGAAATTGCGGTGTGTGTCAATATAAAAACCAAAAAATCAAGTGTGGCATAGGTAGAAACTGGTAAAATATAAACAAAATGTCGCTCAATAAGAATGCTTGAAAAGATAATACATATTTGTTACTAAATGACCATGTACTGAACTAAATTGGATCACATTTTACTATTCCTAACGAAAGGTAAGATTCATAACGAGGGAAGTTCCGGGTAAAGGATTTTTTCTATACACATTTTACAGAAGAGCCACTAATTATATTTTTATATATTTACAAATCTAATAAGGATTGCCATCAATATCATGTTCTTAATACTAATCAGTAAAGCATCGCCATGAAATAATATAAAATTCTTTTTAATTTTTCTTAAATGTGGCCAAGATTCTATCAGATTCGCTTTTTAGCGTAAAACCGCATGACGCAGATATATTTTGTGGTTTCCTAAAAATTCACTGCACAGCCTTTTTTCTTTAGAGACCCATTTATATATTTCCAAATATAAGAAATTATATATTTATGTTAAATTAAGAATACGTTAGGTCACCCTCCCCTCGCTACATAATATACATGAATAATATTAATATATGCTTTATGTTCTGTAATGAAATACAAATAAACAAGTTACAAGATATATTGAAAATGGTTCCGTCTTTTTAGTTCATTTACTGCCTGAATAAATATTCCCCCACGTGATTCTTAGTCACTTATGTTATTTATATATATGTATATATATATATATATATATATATATATATATATATATATATATATATATATATATATATATATATATATATATATATATATATATATATATATATATATATATAATTTTTCACAAAGATATACAAAACGACAGATACATAGAGAGATAAAGAAAGATAAGAAGAGAGAGAGAGAGACTTTGCAGGCGCAAGAAGAACATATTTTTTTAAAAATATTGGCAAAAATTTGCTGTTAGATATTAAAATACTAAAATACACGCCTACAAGTTAAACAATTTTTTCCAGATAGTTTTTTTTATATTGTTTAGGGGTAACATCAAACCCTATATTTTGCTTTTGTTTAGAAGACTGGCCACATTATATGAAAAAGAGCTGTTAACTATTGCTTTACGATGAATAGGAATAATAATGAGGTATCTGTGTCGGATATCTACATTATGAACATTAAATCTATATTGAATTTTATCAAAAAGATAAAACGACGATCTATGTTTTATGCGAAAACACTACTGAATGAAGCTCTCTGCGATGCATCATATTAAGCCATCCAATGTCTTTCAGTTTATAGGTAATATTTTGGCGCCTGCGAATTCAGAAAATAAGTCTAGGACAAGAGTTTTTCAGTTTATATAACTTTTGTTTATAAACACTATCCAAACAGGGTCCATAAACGCTATCACAGAAATTAAGGTGCGATAGTACAAGGGATTCATATAATATTTTTTAGTCTTTTGATTTAATAAATACTTATGTGGGTCCAATAATCTTAAGACTGAATAATTTGTTTTTAATTTAGCTGGTATATGATCCTTAAAACGTAACTTATGATCGATTATGAGACCGAGATTTCTTTGCGTCCTTAAATTGGATTTTTTCATTATTAATTTGTATTCGAGATTTATCAAAGTTGATGATAAGTTGTGAATCGTCGGCGTACATGTAATCCCCCAATGTTGGAGATATTTGCAAAAGCTGAAGGTACATATAGAGTACAAGAGTGGGCCAAGAATGTTCCCCTGCCTTGCGGCATACCAACAGTGACATTCGCGGCCTCCATACAGACCGCCCTTAGATTCGATTTAACGTTAGTCCAACATAACCAGGACTGAGGCTCCGCCATTATCCAAAGAGTGAAACATTTTCTCTGTTATTTCAGCCAAGGCTGTTGTGCAACTATGACTTACGCGGAACCCTTACTTGGAAGCAAACGATTATTTTTTAGAACACTAGTGATTTGTATTTCCATAATTTTTTCTAGAATTTCGGAAAATGTCGGTAGTATAGATATTGAACGAAAATCACCAAAATCCTCAGGCTGGCTAATTTTAGGTATCGGTATAACGTTTGCTTCCTTCCAGAGTGTAGGGAAAGTGCCACTGGTTATACAGTTATTGGTTATATATATTGGTCTTATAGAAAAAAATACACAATAAAACAATATAAAAAATAGTATCGAAAGGGCTCCGTAATCAGATGATCATTTTAACAAAAAATCATGTAAATGGTGCAGACAACCCTTTCACGAATTTGCTGAAAAATCTGGCTTAGTGTTTTGAATATAAAGATGCATTTTTGAATTAATATTACTTGTTTATATACCCTGAGATGTATAAGAATCTGGATATAAACCATTTTGTATGTTGTAAAATGAAAGTAGATGTCATATGAAGGCGCTCACAAATGGAATTTATTTTTTTAGCCGATTTTTCAATATTTCAATAAGCATTTTCGTGCGCAGAAATCCGGCAACATGACGCGTGTAACATCAGATATCATGAAGCTTTGGCACCCAAGGAAATTGAGAACGGCATTATTTCGACATTCGAAATTGTGTCGAAACCGTTAGTGGTTAAAATTCTTCGTATAAAATGACGAATGCTTGTTATAAATTACCTTCTGCGGTATTCTTCAAACAAAGCTAAAGGCTTAAACACAATGTAACTTTCGTAAACCATTCATGTAGTAGCTAATAAATAAAAGAAACGTAAAACAGGATATACACAAATGGGTGAAAATTTTAGCGTTTAAAGTAAATATAATATAACCTCTATTTCAAAAAGTATCCAACAAAACACCGAAAAACACGCAAAGTAGTCGTTTGGGGTAATTTGCATTATGTTCCAACCTTTATAAAGCAGTCATTTTTAACATCAATTTTGTATGCGAAAAATTTCGCAACTACAAAAACACCCATAATGACCACTGATTTTTGGCTTTACATACTTTTAATTTCAACTGAAATATTTTATAATAAATCGCAAAGATTAAATTCAACTTGCAATGATAAATCGACATTATCCTGCATGCCTTTTAGCTAGATATGATTGCTTAGTAAATTCGATACTTCAACCTTTTTATTGGGCAAAGGTTATAACCCTATTAGCTTACAGTCACGTTCAACGTATAAATAAGGCGAATATCCATTTCAATTACCTTGAAAAAATTAAAACATTTTAAGTTCATCAAGTTTTTTGCACTTGTTCTTCTATTTTTTCAGTACACATAATTTGTTAATTGTGAGAATTTTCCGATATTTGTTTTATAACTTCTTAGTTGTCCTTATTGTCCCCTAGAAGGTGTCTGCTATATGGGCAAAGCAGATAATTATTTAGGAGAAATGCTTCATCAAGGTGCTGGTTATGGCACACTAAACGTTTTATTTGGCAACTTTTCAACCATTTCTGACATAAAACAAATTTTATCGTCACGTTATGAGCCAACTTCAATTTAAATAATCTTGTAATCGACCTCAAAACTAGTATCAATAAGACTATAGAATTATTTCCTTTATAATTATAATAGGTGTCGGGGTTCTTACTGGCACAGTTAGGAGACCGGAAATTTATTTAAATATAGTGGTCTAAGTGGCTTGTACTGAAGTTTTATAATAGTATAAAGTATTTACCATTTACAACGAGAAATTCCCGTGTCTTCCAAATATTGTTTATTGAAACTAATACTAACAATTTATTGATTAGATAAATTACTGTGTTCACTATATCACAGGATGTGTTGCTAGTGTTATTGAAAATTAAGTCAAAATTTTCCGAAGTAACTTTGCTTGCGTGGTGTGTCGGTTAAAATAGGAAGAAAAAAATATTGTCTTTGAATTTGCCTCAAAAATCCAAGAGGCCGTCTTTCTTTTTCTTCAGAACCTTATCACACTGACTTTATTATTTCACACATTTTTGTTTTTTTCAATTACTTCTTATTAACACAGATTACACACATTTTTGTTGAGCCAGTTATTTCAGTGCTTTGTGGACAATGCTTTTGAGTATGTTTATTTTGTACAATTTTGTTAACTCTAATTGTGTTCCAGGCTTAATTAGTAAATTAAAATGGAAGTTAAGTTTTTATTAACGGTTTCGACACAATTTCGAATTTCGGAACAATGCCGTTCTCCATTTTCTGTGGTCAATGCTTTATGATAACTGATGTTACTAGGTTGCTGGATTTCTGTGACATGAAAATACTTATTCAAATATTAAAAAATCAACTTAAAAAAATAAATTCCATGTGTGAGCGTCTTCATATTACATCTACTTTCATTTTACAACATAAAAAAACATCCAGATTCTTATACATCTCAAGGTTTATAAAAAAGTAATGTTAGTTCAAAAACGCATTTATATATTTAAAACACTAAGCCAGATTTTTCAGCAAGATTGTAAGAGGGTTGTACTGCACAATTTACATGATTTTTTTTAAATGATCGTCTGATTACGGAGACCTTTCAACACTAATTCTTGTATTTTTTCTACAAAACAAAATATGTATAATCAATAACTGTATAACCAGTGGCACTTTCCTTACACTCTGGAAGGAAGCAAACGTTATACCGATACCTAAAATTAGCTAGCCTAAGGGTGGTGAATTCCGTTCAATGTCTATACTGCCAACATTTTCCAAATTTCTAGTAAACAATCCGGGTTCCGCGAAGGTCATAGTTGCACAAAAGCCTTGGCTGAAATAACAGACAATATTTTTTACTTTTTGGATAATAGCCTCAGTTGTGGTTATGTCGGACTATAGTAATGTTTTCGTCGTTCTAAACCACGAAATATTGTTGACGGTGCTGGCGTACATAGGGTTTACGTGCAACCGTTAAGTTAATAAAATCAGTTCTAAAAATCGAATCGAAGGATCTGTATAGAGGGCACTGTGTCTGAGGCCGCAAGTTTCACTGTTGGTGCGCCACAGGGGAGCATTCTTGGCCCACTCTTGTACTCTATATATACCTCCAACTTTTACAAATATCTCAACATTGCGACTATCACATGTACAATCACTTTTGAAACTAAATCCCAAAAAAACCATTGCCATTTTATTTGCTGGTGAAAATATTAGACAAAACTTGTTAACAAATTTGAACTTACAAATTAATAATAAAACAATCCAATTTAAGGACGCAAAAAATCTCGGTCTCATAATCGATCATAAGTTGCGTATCAAGGATCATATAACAGGTAAATTAACCACAGGTTATTCAGTCTTAAGAATATTGTACCCACATAGGTGTTTATTAAACCAAAAGACTAAAAAGTTAGAGAATATACTGAAATATTTAAACATATAAAAAATTTCATTAGAGATATGGATACGGTCTACATCACACGTGGAAACCGATCCTAACACAGGATCACAGTTCGCCGAGTACAAGTCGTGTATAAAAGCCCGCCTGAATCTCTTCGAGCTCATTCATCCCTGACGATGCCTCGTGCAATCGAAGGCGAAACGTCGGATAGTAATTTCAATTTGACATGATCTAATCCCAAGAACCATGATTTCTTAGTTGTTGTTTTGTTACTACCACTGTCTTGCTTAGCATGCGCTAAGATACCCGACTTGATGGTACCAAAAAATATTGTGAAATTGTACAGCCCAGGTCACTGCGTCTTATTGGCGGTGTTCCTTCTGTGCGACTAATTCTCCTGGTAGTCTGAGTGAAGTGCCATATACGATGTCTACAAGGGTACCTTAAATATCTTTTTTTACTTTTCAAGTGCTATCGGCAAGGTACTGGCCCAATTTTTTGTTTTCATGGCACCGTGCGGCTGCTTTGAAAACGTTTATCTAATCTATTGGCACAAGGATGGTAAGCTGTAGTTCGAAAGTTTTTAGTGCCTATCTGTTCTGTTATCTTATAAAACAGCATAGAATGCCATCTAGATATTAATAAATACTCTGGCTACGCTTTTTGCTGAAATATTTTTCAAACGCATGACTAGTCATCGTGTGAAACGGTTGACGCACGTCGTTACATATCTGTACGTTTCGGAGTATGGTTGCCGTCCCACACACATAATGTCTGGAGATTTGATTTTTCTGACATTGCAAACATGCATTGGTCCAATCTTTGCAACCTTTCTGCATGTCGGGCCATAGAAATCTTTGGAAAATCATTTTTTATTCCCGAACTCTATAGTTCGTGCAATGAACGGAATATTTGTGTACGAAAAAGTTGGGTAACAAATGGGCTAATTTGCTTCTAGGAAATCTCAGTGTTTGCCACGAATGAACTTTTTCGAAAAACTAAAGTGTAGGTAGGTCCTTAGCATCTAGAATCTTCTTAAGTTTACCGCTAACTTCTTCTATGCAAGAAAGCGTACGGGCCACTATATTGTGTTATCCAGGAACTTGACGAATGTCTGTCGAAAACTGGGCAATAAATATAAATAGCTAAACCGTCTTGGCGCACATTTATTCGATTTCTGTGTAAATGCGTAAACTAGTGGTTTATGATCGGTATATGTGGTAAATTCGCAGTCTTCCCTGCCATACCGAAACCTTTATAGTTGCGTATATTGCATATAATTTCTGATCGCACGCGTTATACTTTTTCTGCGCTGTTTTTAGTAAATAACGAAAAGGGTTGCCACGCTTTATGGATAAGTTGTTGCAAAACCGCACCTATTGAAAAATATGAGGCTTCTGCGATGATATACAACTGTAAGCATGGTAGCGTTCGACAAAGCATGCTTGAAATCTTTAAAAGCTTATTGCGTAACTGTTGCCTATTCTATTGACTTTTCTTTTAATTTGTGGGCTTTCGGTAGCTCGTTTAAAGGACGTTGTATTTTGTAAGTTTGCTGTTTCAGGTATAAAACTTCGGTAAAATTTACCATATCCAAAAAACGACATGATCGTTGAACGTTTTATGGCAGAGGAAAGTTGTTTACGTTATAAATATTCGAAATGTTTTTCGTTTTTCGACGCAATCAATATGTCGAAGTAGCGAAAGATTCACCACTGTAAAGTCGAAAAGACCAAAAGGGATAACTACTGCAATCTTAGGTGTATCGTCTGGTTCTATAGACATCTGATGATAAGCTTTTACCAGGTTTAGCATGAAAAAATGAATGAATTTGCTAGATATGCCGTAAAATCTTCGATATTAGGTAGTGGATACTGGTTATCTCCCAGGGATGTTGAGGGTATAAAGAGCTTTATAGTCGCCGTAAAGACACAGCCCTTCTCTTTACTAAATGTAAGGCTGGAACTCATTCACTTTTTGATGGCCGCATGATATGTTGCTCTATCATAATATGCCGTCTTTAGACGTTCTAGTGGAAAGCAATATGGTTTGCAGTGCATAGGAAGTCCGGGCGTGGTTTTAATATGATGATTAACTGGGTGACTTACCGCCTTGTTAGACCGAGACGATCGTGTTATATCGAGATATTCAGCAAAAAGTTGACAATACCTATCTGGTAGCGTAAGTGGGCATTGTTGTACCATTTGCGGCGAAAAGTTCATAATTTTTCGTATTGTCGTCCCGTTGAGTGAACAGTACTTCTGCATAACAATATACGAGTTTGTCAGTTACGCGTTAAATCGCGATTACGGCGGAGTCACTTGTGGGTTACTGTTAATACGGCGTGGGAATTTGGCACTACGGAAAGACTCGACATTCCTTCAAATATCGTGGCACAAGCCGCATGTACAAATGTTGTCTATTGGACCTAATATTAACAGTTTATTGATTAGATAAATTATTACGTGTTCACATTACTTCTAAATGAATTAAGGACCTGACGCCAAAAATCTGTAAGAACGATCAGTGTAAACGATTTTTATATTTATTCTTTTGATTTCAGGGAATAAATCTAAAGAACGTTGAGACAAACTCAGAAGGTGTTTCTGTAAAGCAAAAAATAGGCGCTGCGAAATAAAAGGTAGTTTGATTTTCAAAAAGAAATTCCTCTGGAAATATGATCTGCAGTGACAGTGACAAAAGTGATAGTCACATAAGCAATACATTTTCGAGAACGAGACTAAAATCACCTATTAAATTGTGTCGTTCAGATCCGACGATAAATTGTAAATCCCATTTATCTGTACAAAACACAACTGGGAGACACAGCATAGACGTATGCGAGAGATAGGCCGATATCCAACAGTGGATGAAAAAACGCTGATGATAATGATGACATTCAATTTTCAAAACGACGCTCATATGTTTTTTTGTAAGACCTGTTAGAGAGTGTTAGAGTCCCATCATGAAACTGCCACTCCAATGTATAGTTTTTAACTCGGCTCCTCTAATGCTGAATGATATACCCTTGTCGACCATTCTATATTAACTAAGTATTTTTTTTTATAACTTACAACGACTTTTTATATGGGCTTTGTCTGGATCAGGAGAGTCGATCTCGTAAAAAAAAATAACTGCTTACGATTTGTTCTTGGATTAAGAAAATATGATCACACTTCACATTTATATAAAGAAGTCAACGGGTTACGAATGGATACTCGTAGAAACCTTCATTTTTGTAGTTTTTTAATTAAATGTATTAGTGATCCTTCCGCACTTGTTTCTGTTCGCAAACGATTAATTTTTCGTGGTGAAATACATGGAAGGGATGTAAGAGGCAGAAATAAATTAACTATGCCTCATCACCAGAGCGCCATGTTTCAGAGATTTTTTTCATACAATGCTGTTCGGTGTTATAATGCACTTCCTGTCGAATTTTTAAATTTAAAAGTGCCGGTATTCAAAGTAAAATATAGGAAATACCTTTTTGATTTGCAGAACACAGGTAATTTTGTTTATTAAAATAATAGTTGACTGTCAGGGGCAAAATTTTATGATTTATAAAAGATCTGTTCTTATTGCACCCAAACTTTATTAAATGTATAAAAATACCACTGCTTACCATGACTACTGTTAGATTTAGAATATTCTTTGTCATTGATTGGTTCAGTAGAGTAGCTATAAAGCTAGACCGCGCCAATCATCGACATGCAAACTTTCTTGTATGTATTTAAATATTTTGTACATTTACTGAATAAAAGGCATTTATTATTAATATTATTTGCTCGATCACCAAGTTTTTGATAGCGACTGTTATACCTTATGAATGAACATGTCATCTTTTAAAGTCTGTTTATTTCATTTATTGTTTGTTGAGTTGCAGTAACTTACCATTTATTTATTTTACTTCATTATAAAATTGTATTAGAACAATACAGTAAGTTGAAGTGTTATACAGGAAGTAAAAAATAGTCAATCTATTTATGTCGAAATAGTCCGCTGCCGATATTTTGATCTTCAGAGAGTCCATCAATTTTGAAAAGCTTTTAAGTTCTAGAAATTCTTCGGAAAATATCGAGAAATGTCTTTCAGCAGCGTAAGTTGCTTTAAGTAATTCTTCAGAAGCTTGATCTAAGGCGTTGCAGCATTCCATCATATAAAATAAAGTAACCTAAAATTATTTGAAAAGATTAGTTAGACATTTCGTTAATATAGTTTATAACGTTTTGTTATGGATGTTTAGTTAGCTTTTATGCAATAAAGCAAAGGACACCTCCCACATCTTATGAAAAATTGTTCTAAATTTTACATAATGTAGTTTTCGATATCCTGATCAGAGGTTAATACGGGCACAATTAAATTTTTGACTAGTTTTTAAGATACAGAAGGTTAAACTTTAGCCAAATCTTATATAAAATTCATGGGGAAAAGAGGATGACAGCAAATTAGTTTTTTTCAACATATTTAAAATATAGTGTATTTATTAAAATAAGAAATACATTTATGTAAACATAGATCCGAAAACGCTTTGATTCCGAGATGTAGGGAGAGTAACGTTTACAATATAACCTTCTGTATATCGAGAACAAACTATTTGTGAATCTATATTAACATAAAACCATTTTTATATTTTGAAAAGTATTTACCTTATTTTAAATATGTTGAAATAGCATATTTTGTGTTATCCAGTTTTCCCCATGTATTTTATAATCGATTTGGGCAGAGTTCATCATCCTGTATGTTAGAAACAGTCACACACTAAAACTAAAAATTAACCGAGAACCATTTTCCACAAAAAAAGTGATATGTTCTTATTATTGCTTAGTGAAACAAGAATCTCTTAAAGTATATTTTATGATATTGTTAATAATTACTAGCAACTTTACAAGAGATTTTAGTACTGCCAGTGGCGTAGAGTGGCTTTTTATTATGGTTGGCAGTTTCACGGGTGCAATTTTTTTAGGAAACAACAATAATTATTATTATTTTTCTTTTTCTGGTATCATGTTCTGCGATGCACGTCGATAATCACTTATTCCACATTTTCATGGTTACACCATGACCAGGGTATCTTTCTCGACATATCAGCATTTGGTTGCGGAATCGGTGTATTGCACCAATTTCTTACATTGCGGAGCCAGGAATGTTATTTTCGGCCTGAACACCGTCTCCGTTTCATTTTTCCCTGTAATATAAGTTTTGATATAGGGTATCGAGCTCCTTCCAACATTTAACAATATCTAATAATAGCCTTTCAACACCAGCTCTTCGTAGGACTTCATTTGTTGTGCGAGCAGTCCATAGTATACCCAATACTTCTGTGAGGGAGGAGGTTGTAGGTTGTAGAAAGTTGCTTTTGCTTGGCCAATTCTTCTCTTTTTTTCCTCATCACAGTCTCATTGTTCATTCAGAGTTGTACATATGTATGTACATTTTTTCACATGTTCAAACGTTTACCCACCGATGTTAAGAGGTGCAATAACCCGTTGTCTACTTATCACCCTCATGTTTGTGTTGGCAGTAATAATACTTAGCCTGAATCTTTTTCAACATTTATTGAGTTTATTTAGCATTGACTGAAGGGCATCGAGGTTGTTAGCTAAGATTGCGGTATCATCTGCATAGCGTATATTCTCTATCGGTTAACTTTGATATCTCGCAGTTCATTTTCTAATGTCAACTGAAATATTTTCCTAACGTAGATATTAAACAGAATGGGTGACATTATATATCGTTGTCATATTCTCTTCAAAATATATAAGCCCTCCTTTTTCAGATTTCCATTTATGCAGATTTTAGCCGACTATGCACAATATAGTTCTTTAATTATTTTGATATCTTTATCATTTACACCGATTTCCCGCAGCAGTATTATTAAGCAAAATATTTTTATTTATTATTTTATATTACTGTCCGAAGATCCACGGACCTCATTAGCGAATTATATCGTTTACTTACAATTTATACTGATACAAAAAACACTTTCTGTTAACCGCTTATAATTAGTATACCAGATTGGTTGGAATCGCTACACAAGCTTTCCCCTTTTTTCTACGAATAGATTAGGTGTCTGTTTTTTATTTTAACTTGGTTTTCCAAGAACAACTGGCAATAGTAATTTTTAATCACAATAAGAAAATCTACCAACTCTTTAAAATCATCATTCTTTTCGTAAATATGATTCTTCAAAGTCGGATCCAACCTAATGTACAATCACAATCCAACAGAAATCATAAAACATTTAACAATCCTGCCTTAAGGTCTGCTCGAACCATCTCGAGATTGCGGAGGCAGCAGAAGTTGCAGTGCGGGAACTAAATCTGATAATATATAGCAAAAGGGCTTTATCTACCTCATCTGATGAAGATGAATAATAATTATACATCATCCGAACAAGCACTTGACATAAAAATGCAGCTCCCTGTAAATACGTTAGTAAATGCCAAGCTTGTTTTTGTTCCCGCTCCGCAATTGCTCCTGCGGTCCATTGTTGGTTTGAATAGACCACGTCTGCCGCAACGACGTCATTTGTGTCGGCGCTAAAGCAACAACAAAATGATATAGCTGTTATTTCAAGGCAAAGCTCCAAAATATGGAAATATAATGATTATATGAAGAAAAAATTATGTGGGCGCCGCCTTATACCCTTAAGTATTACTAGGTAGCTATATTGCCTAATTATGGCATGTTCTACCGGCTCCGGCATGTTCACTGCACGACAAATAATTTTCAATTAAACTTGAAACACTTAAGTTTACTCAAAGGTATACTTTATAGAGTAACATAGAACGGAAGCTTTCACGGCTTTGGTCAATTAAAAAATCATGGTTCTTGGGATTAGAACGTGTCAAATTGGAATTACTATCCGATGTTTTGAAAGAACCATATTCACAACTTTGGACAACATCACCAATGCACAAGCAGAAAAAATCCATCAAGAAGTTTGAAGCACTCCTGAACAGAAAAAAATCCAGTGAAACCTCCGCAGAATACAGTTATCAATTTGTCATCGAAGTCGTTAACCGAAGCAGAACAGTCTGCCCTTTCCAAAGGCCAAAATTTAGCAAAAGCACCAAGAAGCATTGTCGTAGAAGACATAGTATCCTCCGTTAATGCAGCAATCAGAAGATTACCAGAAGAGCAAGGTGATGAAATCAGATATGAGACAGCGAAGATCATCATCATCATCAAAACCACCGAAGCCGAATCTCTCCGCAGCCGAAAAAATAGCAATGAAAACCTTAAATAAATATGAAAACATTTTGGTCCTTCCAGTAGATAAAGGCAACCCTATAGTTGTCATCAACAGAACGGACTATGTGGAAAAGATAGCTCAACTTTTGGACAACACCTATAAGGTTCAGCAATCTGATTAACGCATCCAGTCTACCACCAGTGGAGAAGAAATCATTAAAACCAAGCAGCTCCAAGATTCCCAGGTTCTACGGTCTTCCCAAGATACACAAGAACACTGTACCACTTCGACCGATCGTCAATGCAATAGACTCGCCCACATACAAACTAGGTAAATATCTTTCAAACTTTTTTAATCCATTCACTGGAAAAACATATTCTTTTATAAAAAAACTCTGCACATTTCGTTGAAAAACTTAAGGAAATCCGGTTGGAACCCGAAGATATTTTGGTTAGTTTCGATGTAGAATCACTAGATTTTAGCAGCAATATGGCCGAACCAACCAAAAAGTGGTTACCCTATTGTCGTCACTGTCCTTATAAAGTTAGTGTAGGCCGAATCTCGTGCCAGCGCCCCCTATCTTCGAAACCCCAAGTACAAGAGGTAATAGTTTACTTGTAGTAAATAATTACTGTAATTCTTACTTCAAAGTTGCGACAGAAGAATAACGACTGGTAATAGCCAGTTTAAAGTAACATTAGACGATAACCTTTTCTACTCTGCAACGACTCGTTTTACTTAATAGTAATACGTTATAGGAGTACATTTGAACGTAATGGAGTAGTCTCTGCAAGGTTCAGGAAGCTACTGATACTTAAAAGTTGTAATTTAGTAAACAGATTAGAAACAGTAACTTTAAATAAATACTATTGTATCACGGAAAAGAAATGACGACCTTGGATTCAATTCCGTAAGTAGTTGCTTGGCAGTAGTTATTATATAATTACTTTACATGGAAAATTACTATAAAGTATTACTCGTAGTAACAAATACATACATAATACTTAAAAACATGTAACTCATAGTGTTTATTGATATATATTAAAATTATTAGTAATAAATACGTAAAAACTCTTGAAGGGTAGTAGTGGAAACAGTTATAGCTACTTTAGTGCTAGCTGGGAAGGTAGTTGAATATGCTAATTCAATAAACTGATCTAAAAAAAAAATAATCTACAGGGAGTTGCATTTAAAAATTAAATATATGTTTTCATAATTTTTACATAAATAACGTCATGATTAAGTCGGTATTACCAAAAGTCCAAAGTAGAACAAATCAACTTCAAGGGTAAAACAGCTTTTACAAATTATAACTAACTAACTTTTCAAGTTATGGAATTTATTTACGTAAGTCAAAGAATAAACTTTTAGTCTCATAAACTATAACTTGCGTGGATCAAACTTACCATTGCCACCATGCATGGTATCATGAATGATATCATAAAAATCCAATCCGAATTAATCCTCTTAAACTGTTTAGCGGAAATTAAAGTTACATTCATCACTTGTAAGCATGAAAATGCTGTTACCAAAAGAATTTGATAACCGTTTAAGTCGTTAAACTTCTGCACTGTATCATTTAGTTCTATATATGATTTTTTTACAAAGAGTATAGTGTCTATAACTTTTTCTTTTGGTTCTTCAACAACTTTTTGCAATTTTTCTTCTAAAATGTTACATTGCTTCTTGAAAAAATGCACTAAAATTGAAAGTTGTTATGCAGTGCGCTTGAACAGTAATACGTACATCACTCGACTACGGGAAAATTTTATATTTTTTTTATTATTATAAAGTGTGAAAGAGCCTAATATAATAAATTTGTCTTTTTTTTTGTTTTTTAAAAATATTTCTATTTTCAGAAGTAAAAAAAATATTTTCCATTTTAAAAGTTGTTTTATCGTCCTAAGAGCACTATGTGTAGTCAAAAAAAAATTATATACAAAAATAAAACTAATTTAGCCTCTTCCTCCCTTTTAAAAAACTTAGATTAACCCAATATAAAAAAAATTGTTTTTGTATGCAAAAAAAGAAAGAAAGGCGGTTTAATAAAATATTTGAAAAATAATCCTATAAACTATTTATTAGATTCATTTCAAATTTTGTGCAAGCATTAAGTGTGTTATAGAGATAAACTAAAAAAATTGATGATGGCGGCAAAATAAAATGTTTAAAAAAGAAAGTAATAAAAGCTTTTTACTCATCTGACTTTAAATGTTGCACAAAAATTGAATGTGATGATAGTATAAACTGGTGCGAATTCAACATGACGGAACAAAATGGCGGTCGTAAAAAAATCACTGTACAAAGTACTACTACTAAATTTATATCAAAGTATGCCTAAAAATTAAATCTGACTTAGGTAGAAACTGGTAAAACATTGATACGAATCCAAAATGGTGGAACAAAATGGCGCCCAATAAAAATGTTTGAAAAGACAGTATATGTATATGTGTTACTAAATGATTATATGCGGGGAACTAAATTTGACCACATTTTACAATGCCTATTAAAAGGAAACATTCATAACGAAGGAAGTGACGGGTAAAGGAAATTTAGCGATTTTTCTAGCTTTATTTTTTCTATAAAAAATACATTATATGAATTATAATTTTTCTTCATAAAAAAGGAATCGCATTCAAATTTTACCCTATGATAAATTTGATTTTTGTGCAAAATTTAAGGTTCATTCAATAAGTACTTCCCTAATAATGATTTTTTGAAAAGCCCATATTGGCTTTACAATGACAAACCGAGAGAAATAGCAGAACATATTTTTTGGGATCTTTGGGAGTAATTTTTTACTTAATTAACGCAAATAACTGTGTTGCATATATGTATGTTAGATTTAAACTTAAAAAATCTTGACAAATAAAAGGAGTGGAGATGAAAAATGTATTTACGTTTTCAATCTGAACGGATGTGTTATTATGCATTCCCATCTGCGAACGCGTAAGATGACAATTCAAGAGAACTGTGAGTTTCGGCTTGATACGTAACATAAAAATCGGTAAATTTCATTTATCCAGAACTTCCCTCGTTATAAATCTTTCCTTTAATTAGGAATAGGGAAGTGTGACTCAATTTAGTTCAATACATAATCATTTAGTAACTGTCTTTTTAAACATGTTTATTCGGCGCCATTTTGTTCCATCATATTGGATTTCTACTAATATTTTACCAGTTTCCACCTATGCCACACTTGATTTTAGGGTATAATTTAAAATAAATTCTATAGGTATTTTTATTTTACATTACATTACATTAACATACATCACTATTTTGTTACGTCATGTGAAATTCGCACCAGTTTATCCCTACATCACATCTAATTTTTCTACAAAACTTTAAGTCAATTGAATAAGATTTTTTAACATTGATTTAAAAAAACATATTTGGTAGCCATTTTGTTTCGCTATCTTGAATTCGTACCACAACTTTACCAGTTTATCTCTATCTCATACTTAATGCTTGCATAAAATTTTAAGAATAATCTAATAAATAGTGTTTACAGTCTGTTTATTAGACCGCCATCTTGTTATGCTATCTTTTATTCATACCAAAACGTTACCAGTTCATTTCTATATAACACTTGATTTTTGTGCCAAATTTGAGGTAAATTGGGTAATTAATTTTTTCAGTAATATTTTTTTTCCGTTTCACTAGGCCTAACTATTCCGGCATATTGGATTTTTACCAAAATATTACCATGTCATCCGCATATGACAAGTCAATCGGGTAAGTAGTTTTTAAGCTGAACTGACAGAGAGACACACAAATCGACAGACGAACCGACGGAAATGATCTTGAACATCTAGGAACGCTATAACATGAATACATAAAACCTGAAAGGGTGATTTTTTCACGATTACAAATATTTTATTTAGTCGCCATTTAGTTCCTCCATCTTGACATAATATCACAATTCTACTAGTTCATCTGTATACCACAATTATTTGTAGCACACAATTTGAAATCAGTCTATTAGATAGTTTTTAGGCTGAATTTTTAAATATTGTACTAAGCCGCCTTTTTGTTCCACCATCTTGGATTCGTATTAAAATTTTACCAGTTGATTCCTACATAATACTTGATTTTTGTGCAAAATTGGATAAAAGTAGTTTTTTTAGTAATAATTTTTTTTTACCAAATATTGAGCCAACATTGCTTCTTTTATGTTTGCTATTGAGCTTTTGCAAATACTTGCCAGCGTCTGTGTGACAATTATTGGGGCAACAAAACGTAACTGATAATGAAACATTGTTACTTTTTTACTTCCAAATTTAAAGATTTATCGACTTACCCGTAAGGATGATTAATTGTAATTTTCCTAGCTTATCCGTAGATATAAATATTACAGAATAGTTTCCGAAAATGTACCCATCAGTACGAATCTTTTTAAAATTTACAATCGCAATGATTTATCTTCCTGCCTGATATTCTCAACTGCCGATTTCTTGCATCATTCCGTTGAAGTGCGACAATGGAAAATCGCTTGTTAAATAGGGTACCTATATCAGGGTGGGTTGGGTAATAATTATATCTACGGACAAGCTAGGAAAATTACGATTAAGCGATTTTCCTAATATCTTCTCTGTTAATATAATCAACAACTCAGACAAGTTCCTTATGTAGTTACAGGACCTAATTAACGTCCTAATACTGAAAGAAAAAAAAACAACAAAAAATCTATAATATAAAGATAATAATATAGTTTACATAATAATACTTAAATATATGTTTTACCTATAAGTTGATTTAAATAACCTAATGAAAAAGTTATAGGTTTACGTCTCTTGCAATTTCGAATAGTGCTAGCAAATATGGCGTTTGGATCTTTTGCGGGTCTGTTGTAGAATTTAATAAATGTATTAGAGGTGGGTGTCCAACCTGCTGTATTTTTTATTTGTTCTACACTTACACATGCTCTGTAAGCTGCAGACGTTGATGTATGTCGTACGTTATGAGATGAGTATTTTCTTGATCCAACGGCTAATAGTCGGTGAAGAGTCAATTGGCTTTTTCAAAGAAACTATAAGATTTTTTTCGTGATGACGAAAAGTCTCGGATTGTTTAAAGTAATTCTCGATAGTGGATGCCACACGTAACTCTGGTCTTGCTTTAAAGTAAGGAAAAATGAGTATATGTTTTATTCTACTGGATGCAAATATTTTTAATCTATCCGGAACTTTAGTTTCAATTTTATCTTCTAATATTTTAATATTCTCAATTTTTATTAGAGAAAGAGGCTGCCTTCTACTGGCAGATGTTAACGCCATAAGGGTAACAAGCTTATATGATAAATTCTCTATACTTAACGTTTCTATGGAATATTAAATGTCTTCAAATTGGATCGGGATTCTATGTGAATGCATATTTAGGGGATAATTCCTTGGTGGCCTTATTTAGAGATGGATATTTAACACTTCCTTCTTGATTATACAAGAAATGGCTGTTTATTAAGAATACTATGTGAATATTACTTTTACGTTTTGCAAAAGACTTTAATGAATAGTATGCAGCTCTGATCTCTTAATCATTTATATGTAACTTTGGTCCCAAAAACCACGGCACCTAGTCTCCCCACAAAAAGCACATCAATCCATCGTTAAGGTATCCGAAAATATTTCACAATAAAATTAGGTTGGTTTTATATCCTGACCTGATCCAATATGTTTGAACAGCCAGTCTAGTTCCGGTAATAATGAATCAGAAATACTATTATTTTTTTTGTTTTCTTAGTGATAATTTAGACAACTATCTTTTAGAGAAATATGTTTTATTGATTCAAAAGGTTTTATATACACAAAACCATACGTTGTAGCTGTGCATGCACCTATTAACATGACAAATTCCCATAATGTATATTTTTTATTTTTCTTTTTAAAACTAAAGATTAATTTTTTTTATAGCTAACATTATTTCACCAGGAAGCAAAAGTTGCATCTTTATGGTGATATAAGTAAACCCCATTTGGTGTTTTTTTTATTTAATTTTTTTTTAAATTTATTAATTGAGAAAGTACGACGATATAAATTGTTCCTTAATAGCACTACATTTCTCGATAGCACCTATTTCCATCAAATATTTAGGAGAGTTTTTGTAGTCTTCCAATACATTTTTCGAGATTCTTACAGTAGGTTCAAAAAACTATTTGGGATTTGAATAAAAAGGAATTGATATTCTTTTAACCCATCCTAAAACATCTTGGTTCTTCGCAATATTTTCGAAGCCTGGAAAATCTTGGAAGGTGTGTTATCTTAATTGCTTGTTCGTCCTTTACTACTTCTGCAATTTTTTTGCTAAATAGAAATTGATCTATTTCTAATGTTTTTGAATTTTTTTTGCAGTGTGTACTTAAGTGTGGCATGATTCGAAATTTTCTATGAAGAAAAATGGCAGAATGAACATTAGTAAATAACTGGCATGCTTCTGCTAATATTTTCAAACCCAGTTACTGCTCTGGAAGGTGAATCATTTTTTCTGTAGGAGTTGTTTGCATTTGGTCTAAAGGAGTTTGATTGAGATTAACGGTGTTTTGTTTATATAGTTCACCTTCAGACGAGTCTGAAAAGAAAAACAAATACCGACCCTCAGTCCAATCCACTTAGTTGTGTTTATTTATGTCAATTATTTATTTACTTATTTTAATATACATAAATAAAATCGCTCGATTTTATATAATAAAGAATGTTTTCGAAACATCCGTAATAATTCTCAGGGCCAAAAACCCAAACAAATTAATGTCCTAAGCTTTTAACGTAACACCACGCTCTCTAGTTACATGTATGGAAACTGCTGACAGAAGTAATTCCCACGATAGCGATTTCAAGAACGGATGACGATTTGCTGATGCAGATTCCCAGGCCCGAAGTTAAAGTATATTTAATCATTTTTATATAATTAATTCTCATCTTTAAACTCTTACCGTTAAGACATATTTTAGAAATAAAATTGTTTTTAAAATAAATTTCTACTTCAAGGTATTTAAGTGGCGCAGTCGGTAGGATTAGTGCAGTGGTGATAATTTCGAATGGTCCGGAAGAATTGCTGCTTGATGGTTTCAACGGAGAAAAAATACATCATTGTATGGGCTTTTCATCTTTACCTCTCCTAGACCCTCTGTATAAGGATTTTCGGTTAGGAATAATTTTAGAAACATTAGGTTAAATTATCTGTCTATTGAAGACACTGAAAAGATTTTAGTCAAAAAAAAAACTTTCTTTCATTTTTACTCTATATTTGTTTAAGAACAAAATATTTACAATAACGTTTTTATATTTTCATAAATAAAAGAGTGGTGAATCGTACGACTATATTGATATTAAATAAAATTATTGACATATGAACGATTTAAAATATTTAGTAAATAAGTTTAGTTCAATTAAATTAGATCTTGAAATACAGAAGCCAGAAAATATCGAAAAAATGGAAGGCAGTGTTTCAGGACAACCCAAAGTAAATTTGCAAATGTTTAAAAGTAAAATAGAGAATATTAAGCCTTATGATGGCGATAGTAATACTCTAAATAAATTTATTAAAAGATGCGACGATTTAGTTAACAAATATAAAGCAGTAAATGGCCGCGATTTAAACGAACACATATTCGAATGTATCCAAGAGAAGCTAGTTGGCAGGGCAGACGCCTTGGTCGGCATTCGTGTCGAAAAAGATCCTTGGGATAAATTAAAACTAGCTCTGGTTCAATGTCACGCCTATGCTGTATACCCTCCATATGACAAGTCATGTAACTTTTATTGACATAGAAATATTTTAAATATTTTTTACACTTTAACATTTGAATACAAACAGATGATAAGGCAACTACCAATCATTTATGGTATAAAATAAAATATGAAGAAGGATATATTTTGCACATATGATCCGACGAACCAATTTAAGCGTTCGTAGAAAAAATACATTAATATCGGCTGTCACACGGAAAAGAAAAAATGACAACTTTTTGGATAAAATCAGTTTACCGAGTAATTAATTTAATTTTTTCCGTAAATAATCCCAAGTCTTAGTTCAAATATTTGTTTAATAAAAAAAACATAAACAAACGATGCAACAAGAATAATACTTCAGATTATTATCTTATCCAGTAAACACGTTATTTTCCCACAGACCGACCGTGTCGCTTTAATCAAATTATAATTTTTGTCATGATTGATATTGTAATTCGAGGGTTTAACTTGACACACGTGCCCTCCGAATCCCTCGAAGGGACAATGTTTCGCTCTTGGGACCGTCAAGTCCCTGTTCAATTCATGGAAAGTGGCCTCGTATTTTTCGATTTGGGGTATTTTGAAAAATGGCAGAATGAACATTAGTAAATAACTGGCATGCTTCTGCTAATATTTTCAAACCCAGTTACTGCTCTGGAAGGTGAATCATTTTTTCTGTAGGAGTTGTTTGCATTTGATCTAAAGGAGTTTGATTGAGATTAACGGTGTTTTGTTTATATAGTTCACCTTCAGACGAGTCTGAAAAGAAAAACAAATACCGACCCTCAGTCCAATCCACTTATGTTTGTGTTTATTTATGTCAATTGTTTATTTACTTATTTTAATATACATAAATAAAATCGCTCGATTTTATATAATAAAGAATGTTTTCGAAACATCCGTAATAATTCTCAGGGCCAAAAATCCAAACAAATTAATGTCCTAAGCTTTTAACGTAACACCACCCTCTCTAGTTACATGTATGGAAACTGCTGACAGAAGTAATTCCCACGATAGCGATTTCAAGAACGGATGACGATTTGCTGATGCAGATTCCCAGGCCCGAAGTTAAAGTATATTTAATCATTTTTATATAATTAATTCTCATCTTTAAACTCTTACCGTTAAGACATATTTTAGAAATAAAATTGTTTTTAAAATAAATTTCTACTTCAAGGTATTTAAGTGGCGCAGTCGGTAGGATTAGTGCGGTGGTGATAATTTCGAATGGTCCGGAAGAATTGCTGCTTGATGGTTTCAACGGAGAAAAAATACATCATTGTATGGGCTTTTCATCTTTACCTCTCCTAGACCCTCTGTATAAGGATTTTCGGTTAGGAATAATTTTAGAAACATTAGGTTAAATTATCTGTCTATTGAAGACACTGAAAAGATTTTAGTCAAAAAAAAAACTTTCTTTCATTTTTACTCTATATTTGTTTAAGAACAAAATATTTACAATAACGTTTTTATATTTTCATAAATAAAAGAGTGGTGAATCGTACGACTATATTGATATTAAATAAAATTATTGACATATGAACGATTTAAAATATTTAGTAAATAAGTTTAGTTCAATTAAATTAGATCTTGAAATACAGACGCCAGAAAATATCGAAAAAATGGAAGGCAGTGTTTCAGGACAACCCAAAGTAAATTTGCAAATGTTTAAAAGTAAAATAGAGAATATTAAGCCTTATGATGGCGATAGTAATACTCTAAATAAATTTATTAAAAGATGCGACGATTTAGTTAACAAATATAAAGCAGTAAATGGCCGCGATTTAAACGAACACATATTCGAATGTATCCAAGAGAAGCTAGTTGGCAGGGCAGACGCCTTGGTCGGCAATCGTGTCGAAAAAGATCCTTGGGATAAATTAAAACTAGCTCTGGTTCAATGTTTTTTTGATCGCAGGGAGATTGTTTAGTTCAAGAACTAACAAGAACAAGACCCTACAAGGGTGAACATTTAATTAATTTTGGTAGTAGGTTACAATTAATTAGAAGTAACGTAGTGCAAAGAATAAGTAATGACGTAAAGTTAAGCGTAGACGAAAAATTATGCCACAGAAACTACTACGATAAAACCGCTTTAAATACTTTTATTGCAGACTGTAGCGGTACATTAAAAAACAATATGCGTCTAAAAAAGCTCGCATCTTTAGAAGATACAATGGCATATGCTAGCGAATTTGAAAATTTTGGAAGACTTTACGGTGGTATAGCCAATAATGATAGAAATGTAAGAAATAATATTAATCAAACTATTAATATACCCAATCATAAACAAAACATTTTTCAAAATTTTCCCAGCACAAGTTTCAGTAGCCCAAATTTTAATTTTGTTCCCCAAAATATGTCAAATATACAAAATAGGAATTTTACACCTAAACCTGTCTGGTCTAACCAACCTATAAATATACAACCACGTCAAATTCCTCCGAGAAGATATCCAACTAACAGAAAAGTTTTCGGACCCTCTCAAAATGTGTTTAAGCCAAATCCAAATCAGGCTCAACAATTTCCGAAACCCACACCAATGTCAACCACATCTAGGAATCCAACTGTTATGCTGATAATTGTTA
>JAUTXW010005002.1:0-91407 GCA_030620095.1 Kuschelorhynchus macadamiae | reverse complement strand
ATTTTTTAAAAGGTTTTGAAATTGCTGGGATAAACCATTTATGAAAGGCAGAGAAATGTATTTTGTTTTAGGTAGATTTGATGTAATAATGGCATTTTTTTCAGAATTATAATATTTATGTATTCTGCTTTTTGAATAATTTATTTACTAATTTTTAGGGTATTTTTTGAGACATTGGGTGACAGGAGCTGAAATTTAGGTATCGAGAGGTTAAGGATTTGTTTTGTGTACCATTCCGTTTAATTTTATTTCCTATATGATGTAATGTTAGGTCTAAAAAATTGATTTTGTTGTTCTCTTCGCTTTCAATTGTAAATTGTAGTCTTTTGTGGTATTGATTAAATTGCTTTAAAATAATTTCTGTTTGGCAGATGGGATTGCAGTAATACAATCATCGACATAACGATAAAAAAATGGTATATTAAATTCCACATTACTTAGAACAGTCTCCTCTAAATCTTCCATAACTATTTGGGCAACACGACGCTTACGATATAGATGCTCCCATAGCACAGCCTTCTATTTGTTTATATAACTGATTTTCGTATATGAAATATGTAGAATTTAGTGTTAATTCTACATATTTCATATACGAAATCAATTATATAAACAATAGAAGATTGTGCTAATAAAGAATTTATCTATATCAAGCGTCGTTTACTAAATAATTATGGAAATTTAGAGTGTAATGTGGAATTTAATGCTCTGCATTTTTTATCGTTATGTCGATGATTATATTACTTTAATTTGTAAAGTATTTTAAAGCAATTTAATCAATACCACAAAAGACTACAATTTACAATTGAAAGCGAAGAGAACAACAAAATCAATTTTTAGACCTAACATTACATCATAGGAAATAAAATTAAAACGGAATGGCACACAAACAAACTTGGTCCTCTCGAACTCCAAATTTCAGCTCCTGTCACCCAATGTCCCAAAAAATACCTAAAAATTAGTAAATAAATTATTCAAAAGCAGAATACATAAATATTATAATTCTGAAAATGCCATTATTACATCTACCTAAAACAAAATACATTTCTCTGCCTACGCCATATTGTGAACGAAATGAAAGAATATGAAAACATCTCTCGAAAAATTGCCAACCAAAAGAATAGAAGAGTGTTTTTATTGATGTAAAACAGAAAACTTACAACCAACCTTTCTTAATCTTAAAATGTCTCATATAAAATTCGAAAAATGTAAACCTTGAACGTAAATATAAACAGTTTGTCTTACCAAAATTTATTTTAAGTACATTAAATTTATTAATTACAGAAACAACTTTAAACATAACAAATTTACGAAATAAATTCAAGCATCTCGAAAATCGCTTTACGGAAAATTTACCAAATACAATTTTCATTAAATTTAAAATCCACAATATACAAAAAAACTGAAAAACTTTTCCAAGAAATAAAACAAAACAATAAAAATAAACTAGAGCACCTAATGTCAAAGCAAAAAGCTCCCCCTCAACAAAAAACAACATCAATGTGGGTAGAAAACCTAACAGATCAGAATATTCCAGATTACGCTATGGAAATTTTAAGCTTAGGACCTAATTTTGCAACGGAATTAAATAATGATAGACTTTTGCCAACTACCGATATACTATGTAACATTGAAAACGGTATAAATCATTTGAGAGGTGGAGAGAAAGACGAAATTAGAGCAAAATCTTGTAATATATTAACAAATTTTAAAACTAAACTGAAAAATCAAACAAACAAAAATAAAAAACACTCAATAAACTTAACAAAAACTAAAAGTTTTTAAAAAATAACCCTTCTATAAAGGTTCTAAAAGCCGATAAAACAAACAAAACAGTGTTAATGAGTTCTGCTAACTACAACATAAAAATGAATGAAATATTAAATGACACTAAAACATATAAAAAAATTAAACAAGATCCCACAAACCAGTATCAAAAAAGAAATAATGAATTAGTTAACTCTTGGGAAAAAAATCTTTTTATATCACCCGACACTGCTAAAAAACTAAAAATCCGCAATAGTGTACCACCCAAAATTTACGGATTGCCTAAACTACATAAAGAAAATATCCCATTACGGCCAATTGTCTCATGCATTCAATCCCCGTTTACGTTACCACTATCAAATTTTCTAAAAAAATCTTAAAAAATATTGTACATAAAAATAATTACTATATCAAAGACTCCTATCAATTTAAAGAAAAATTAAAACAGTTAGAAATTCCGGAAAATTACCAACTGATATCGCTTGATGTTGTTTCCCTGTATACCAGCGTTCCAATCTCATTGGCTACCAGAATAATTAAAAAGAAATGAAATAAAAAAATACACAGATATTCCTCAAGATGAATTTCTTAAAGCAGTAGAATTAACACTAAATTCTACATATTTCATATACGAAAATCAGTTATATAAACAAATAGAAGGTTGTGCTATGGGAGCATCTATATCAAGCGTCGTTGCCCAAATAGTTATGGAAGATTTAGAGGAGACTGTTCTAAGTAATGTGGAATTTAATATACCATTTTTTTATCGTTATGTCGATGATTGTATTACTGCAATCCCATCTGGCCAAACAGAAATTATTTTAAAGCAATTTAATCAATACCACAAAAGACTACAATTTACAATTGAAAGCGAAGAGAACAACAAAATCAATTTTTTAGACCTAGCATTACATCATATAGGAAATAAAATTAAAACGGAATGGTACACAAAACAAACTTGGTCCTCTCGATACCTAAATTTCAGCTCCTGTCACCCAATGTCTCAAAAAAAATCTGTAATTATTGGTCTGGCAGATCGGGCAATTAAGCTGTCCGACTCTGAATTCAGAGAACGAGCAATTAAAAAGGCTAAAGCAGCATTAACTTTAAATCAATACCCTAAAAAATTAGTAAATAAATTATTCAAAAGCAGAATACATAAATATTATAATTCTGAAAATGCCATTATTACATCAAATCTACCTAAAACAAAATACATTTCTCTGCCTTTCATAAATGGTTTATCCCAGCAATTTCAAAACCTTTTTAAAAAATATAACATCACGACAAGTCACAAAGCCTATAACTTATTGTCAAAGAACTTCAGCAACTTAAAATCGAAAACGCCAATTAATAAAAAAAGCAATATAGTCTATCAGATCCCTTGCAATAATTGTAACGGTGTTTATATTGGACAAACATGCCAATACTTAGAAAATAGACTGAAAAGTCACAAATATGATAAAAAGAACAGCACCGCATTAACACACCATGAGATGTCCAAAAAACATACTTTCAACTACGAACAAGTGAAAGTATTAAAATCCGAACCTCAGTTGAAAAAAAGAGAATTTTTTGAGATGGCTGAAATTCAAAAAAACAAAAACGCCATAAATGACAAAAAAGACATAAACAACCTAAATAAATTATATATATCTTTACTATAACAGTGTTCGCTCAGTCGCTTGTAATTTGTCTGTAATAAACGTCCACAATATTTGTAAAATGTAAATTAAATATGTGTAGTATATGTCAGATATGTGGATTATGTATACTTTTTAGTCAACTATTTTACGTTCTATGGTAAGTCCTAAATTTTTAATACTTTATAAACTTAAAAAAATAGTGCTAAACAAATTTTAGGTTTGAAAAAGACCAAAACTATGGTCGAAACGTCACCTTAGAAACGAAATATATGTTTAAAAATATGTACTAATTTTGTTGTTAATGTATTGACCTCAAACCAAGAAAAATTAGGATAAATATATATTGAAAAAAAAAAGGTCAAAGAACACAAAGCATAAAAATATATATATATATATATATATATATATATATATATATATATATATATATATATATATATATATGTTGAAAATCAATAATGATATATCTTAGAATTAGTATCGCCATCTATGTTTATAAAATGTAAGATTTACAGTTTCTCTGTACTTTGTACTGTGCGCCACCACACGGTGACTGTTAAAAATAGTCCAGTAAATATATTTCAACAAGTAGCACGTTGTTTTGTTGCCGATCAGTTTTTTAACAAGTTTAATTAAAACTTCCGTGATAAAGCAAAAAGAAGTCCAGTCCTCAACTGTGTTAACGATGTTTTTAATTTTGAACCTCATTTAATATTCAGCAATATTAGAGACTCATAGTAATAAACAAATAAATTTCAACAAGTTGGTGGTGCAGTGGTCTTGATATCGGTCTATAAACTGAAAGGCACGAGTTCGATTCTCAATGTAAGCAATAACTTTTTTATTATAAAATATACAAAAATATTTGATTATTTTAAAATGTTTAAATTTAGATTCGTTGTTGTTATTGAAGTTTTTTTGTTTGATATAAGTGTAAGTAGTAGGCCTATACTTTTTAATATTTGCACCTCAGTGTTTGTTGTTTTATGTTTTAATTTGTAGTGGTCATCTAGTTATAAGGTAATATTAAGTTTTCTATCCTTTTTGTAAATGTAATTAAGGTTTTTCGAATATTTTAGGTCTGATGATGACCGTAAGGTCGAAACACGTGTAACAAAATCAATTTTAAAGTATTTTTGTTTGTATCTGACTGAGACCGAGACTAGTTTAATCTTTTCTTTGAATTCCTATAATCAGGTCCCTTAGAGAAGTATGGACGATTTCTTTGAATTAAACGAAGTAACTGGTGCAGATTGTAAATAAAAAAATAAATTTTCATATTTTAAATTTACCAACAATATATATAAAAAAAAACTAGTATTTAGAATATACATATTTTGTTTCCTTGTTTGTATTCTGTTTATTTCATTGAATTGAAATTAAAAATTATGTCGATATGCGAAATGTTGCAAAATAATATTGCCACAACACAGCCTCAGCTCAGAATAATTCAACACGCCGGGCAATAATAGAAGTTCAAAAATATATTTGGAAACAGGCACTTTACCTCAATTTAAATTATTAATTAAAATTGTTTTTATCATATTTATTTTTATTAGTTTTTAAGAGTTTGGATGATTTTATTTTGTTGTTAAAAGTAAATTGTTTGTAATTTAAAAATAATCCGTGATTTAATGTTGATATTGAAATTAATGTTAATCAAATTAAAACCCAATATTCAAAAAAAGGACTAAATAAAGTATCACAGCCACCATTAATATTATCAATTCAACTTTAATAAATGATATCGACGACCTCAGGTCAAGAATTGTAAATCACTATGTTTCTTGCCTGAGCTAGCCAGCTCTAACGGGACAAATCCACCTACCACTCATATCAGTGTAGGTTTTGTTAAAGTTAAAAAAAATCCTTGTTTAATATAACTCCGGAGTTCGGTTGGCACGTTAAACCTAACCTATTCCGCATTTTTGTTAATTATAAAAAAAACTAAAAAGGTCATCCGCTTGAAAAGGGATTCGAACTAGACGTGGACTAGACTGCGATTTTTCAGGAGCTGCGATTTAAAGTAACTGCTCTGGACGTGGTACCCAGGCTCTGTGACAAATAGCAGTGGCAGCGATTTTTGGGAGCTATCCCGCTGACACAACCCTGTTCTCATGCTTCATGATTTTCCAATGATCCGGTGATTCCAGATAGACAAGCGTTGAATCAAATGTTAATATTATTACTTTTGGTTAATTTATTTTTAAGTCTATACCATGAAAATAACACACTCTAAAATTGTGGGGTGGGAGTTTCTTAAATTTCAACTCAAATATATTGTTATTATTGCTCTTGATGTTTAATATATTTATTTAAAAAATTTACAACAGACATGGTGTCATTTCTTATTCTCTTATAAAAATATCTAAACAAAATATCATAAGATCAAAATTAAAACTGCGTCAAAATTGACTCATCTTGTAAACGCAAACCGCACGATTTGCTGAACACTCTAAAAACAGCGGGCGTTCACTGCTCCAGAGAGCAGCCTGTTGTACTAAAACTAAAATGCTTCGAAATTTTACTGCGATTTTTGTAACACCGTAGCAGGTTGCGACTGTGACAGCATTAAAGCAGTGATCAGTTTTATAGAAGCAATTCTATCACATATGCGCGACATCAAAACTCTACCCCTGAGCCAGGAAGCCTCAACTGAACATTCAACATAAAATTTGCTTATTTACCCTCAAAACCTAAAAAGGAAACAGACATTTGTGGTACAAAAATGGGTGATAATTTTGACGTTGGAACTAACGATAAACGTCCCCGTGCTAGCGGAAGCAATTAACCATTCCTTTTGTGACGGGAATTTTCCTTCTTTTTTGACGACCGCAGAGGTTGTACCTATATTCAAGGGGGGGATCCTGAGGATCCTTCAAATTTTCGCCCTACTTTCTTACTTACAACACTCAGTAAAGTTGTTGAGAGGCTCGTTAAGGTCAAAGTGCTTTCTTTTCTGGACAGATCTAAAATTTTGACAAAGTATCAGTTTGTTTTTGAAAGGGGTAAGTCAATTATCGATGCTGTCTTCTCTTTCCGTAAGAATCTCTACTTGGGTTTGAATGAAGAGGAGCTAACTGCTGATGTTTTTATGACTTTTCTAAAGCTTTTAATTGTGTCAATCATAAATTACTTTTTTAAAATTGGAAGCACTATGGTTTTAATGGAACTTCATTACAATAGTTTCAGTCATACCTATCAGGAAGAAGACAGTTTTTAGGACTACAAAAGGAAGATCAAATATGCTACATATCAGTGATCCTGTTCCACAAGGCTCTGTACTAGGCCCAATCCTATTTTTGTTGTACTTTAATGATCCTGTTTTTTTGATTATTCGGGGGACTTTTACTATTCTTGCAGATGATACAACTCTTCTCTGGAGGGGAACTAATCACAGCGCTCTAATGAATACTATTTGTGACGATTTGGAGAGGGCGAAAGAATGGTGTGCTTCTAATTACTTTTAAGTTTTAAATGTGATAAATCATCCATTCTTACTTTTAAGTTTACATTGAATAACATAGATCTAAATAGTATTCAAATAAAAAACCAATCTCTCACAAAATTATAGGGTATTCATATTGATAATGAATTTAAATTCTCTACTCACATAACCCTACTTAGTAAAAAAGCTGCTTCTGGGTGCATTGCTGTGAGAGTAATTTCTAATGAATTAGGTGCGACTAATCAGGCATATTATTCTTTAATCGAATGTCACATAAGATATGGGAAAGTCGCTTCTGGGTGCTTTGCTGTGAGAGTAATTTCTAATGAATTAGGTGCGACTAATCAGGCATATTATTCTTTAATCGAATGTCACATAAGATATGGGAACGCTTTTTGGGGATTTTGTAACCACCGATTGCTAAATTCCATCTTTGTTCTCCAAAAAAGGTCATAATATCTAAAGCTAAGCTTAGGGAACACTATAAACTTTTTATACGGAAAGAAATTTTGGCTGTCATTTCTCAGTCTATCTTGGAGACTTATTGCTTGACATTGATGCACAAAAAAATTAGGAATTTTTCTAGACATAGTGCTTATACTACCCGTAACAGTAGCAGCGTTCCTTTCCCAATACCGAAATTTGCTTTAACTAAAAACTAATTGATTTATAAAAGTGTTAAGATTTGCAATCACTTACGCACTTACATATGAACCTGAAATTAATTATTGTTGAAAAGTCCTTTAGACGGATTCTCAAATACATTCTTAAGTTAAAGCCATACTACAATCGAAACGATTTAAACGGATGACGTAATTTGCACTGTGTTGGCCCTTGTTTATGTTCCGCACTTAAATTCGAATTTTGCCAGTCGAAGATTGGCGACAATGGTTGATTGTTTAGATTTTTATTTTTCCTTTCTTTCATTGATTAGGAAAGAGAATTGCTTAATCCTTGTCTACTGTCAAGGCCCATTAACTCTATAGGTTGCATCGAGCGATCTTGACCTATCCCAACTAAGTGTGAGCGCTCTACGTCACTCGGCGACCGGTTTGCATTAGCACGGCATTGTTCATATATCTTCTGTGTGCGTTTAATTACATATATTACTCTTTTTTTGTTCAAAATTGAAACTTTTTCGTTACAATAAAATGCAGTTTTCAAGATATAAGTTATTATAATTGTAAATTTATGTTTAGGGATGTTGGTTCAAATTTTAACCAAGTTTTTTTGCCGAGTAATGTATTTTTAAAGTCTCAAAGAATATTCTTGTAAAAAGTTTTAGCATGAAAAATACTTGTATAACTTTGGAAAATCTACGTTTTTTATACAAGGTGTCCCAGTACGGTGTACTCGGTTTTGGTGACAATGGTTAGAGATAGAGAAAAAGTTTTTTTATTACATTTTTGAATTTCATCTAAAATTCTACGTCTACTTCATATATTGCCCCTACGCCTAAGTTTAATTGTTTCCGAGATATTGACATTTAAAAACTGAGATTTTTAATTTTGAACAGCTGTAGAGTCTAAACTGTTTGCACTTTCCTGGTTTAGTTTTTAATAGTCTACCATAAATTTCTTCTCTGTTTCTAACCGGTATCAAGATATCAACCGAGAACACACTATGCGGATACCTTATGTATAAGTATTTTTCATATTTTATAAGCTATAGGTATACTATTTGCAGTAAACACAATTATATAACTGTTCAAACATATTTTTTAATAATAGAAAATAAATCTGCACACAATTTTTGCGTCGCCGTTTGCGCTGTTCTGAAGTTTACCTAACGTAAAGCAATGCGTACGGTTATATTTTAGCCGCCATCCCTTTGAGTTTCCGCTAGACGTCGAAAAGATGGCGATCTTTAACTTTGATGGAAGCGGCTAGCGTAAATCGACGTTTGCCTTAAGGCGTAACCAATGAAATTGGTGGATTTTAGAGGGCTTTTCAAAACGTTCGTCCTTCTTAATACATCTGACATTAATATATACACATAACATCCTCGTCCATTTAAAAAAACTGCTTGGGGTCATTGTCTTTAATTTTAAGAAAATACTGGTAGGAGTTTTGAGTATCTCTAACCCAATTAAGCCTCCTTCTCTTCAACAACTTTACAACTGAGGCACACATTAATATATCCACAATGCCTAATCTTTACTAAGCATCATTACTATGATTTTGATTATCCATTCTCACCAAATTAAAAAAACCGCACATAAACTTAAAAACAAGCAAGACAAAATTGCATTACACAAAAAGGTCATAAATATAAAAGTAAGGTTAGTTCCACAGACGACGCATAGCGCCAACGTTTTCAATCTATAAGACGAGCTAAGAACCAGCGTCAGCGCTTAGCTCAAAAGGACGATGCAAGACGCAAACTTTTTCAATCTATAATCCAGGCTTAACAAATTAAAAATTCAGTTAATAATATTTTTCATTTTTTTATACAGCTTTTCGTGGGGTCCACTTCAGAATGGCATCTTTTTTACCTTTCTTTTTCCTTCGTCAGTTCATTCAAATATTTCATTCTAATAAATAACCTTTTTCTTAAGAACACTTGCTGTATCTAGGTTTATGTTGTTGTGTCTATTTATAATTATTTTCAATAGTTTTTCGGTTATTTTGGTTTCTTTCCTTATTAATTCCTTATCAATATTAATTATTAATTAATTAACACTAAAATGTTTTAAAATATTCACTTGAGGAAGTAAAAAAATACTCTGAAAAACACAACAGACAACTATCGTAACAAAAACGTCAAACTGAACAAGTAATAAACTGGCCGCCTTGTTAAATCGGGTCCCCAATCGACGTCATGACCTCCGCCTCACTCTCACGTCCTCCTCGTCCGTTAGCTGCTGATCGAGGTAACTTAATAGAGTAAATGGGTCTTGGTCTACTGTGTAGTTTCTTGTTTACATTTTTACTTTTACTACCCTAACCTCGTTTCCAGCTTCTATTTTGTTTTGATTTTATGTATAATATCATATTAGCTATTCGGGGAATCAATTAAGAGTAGAATAATGGAAAAAGTTTTAAATACAAACATAAAGAATGTGAGTACCGGTTTCTTTTCTATTTATTGATATTATACTGGACATTTCGCTTCACTTACAGTGTTTGTTTTTAAAGTTGTTGAGTGTGAAAATAATACTTACAATTCCAAGATAAATTTTTTTCTTTCGATTAATTGAGTTTGATCAAAGACCATTTAGAATTTTTGTAGAGTATATTTATTGAATAAATATAAAATTTTAATGGGCGGCAATTTCATACGTAAGCAATGCATTAGTAAATGCAGAAAAAATAAGGCTATAAATTGGCTACTGTTCACTTCAAAAGCGACAGATGAGTGCCGGGCGAGTGTAAATGAAAACTTCGAAAGGGAGATAAAACAAAAGCAGTACTACAACCCCCCTTTTTTTGCAACTTTCAGCATTTTTGATAGATAGGCTACCGGCATGTTTAAGACTCGTTTTTGCGTCACACCGCAATCCTTTGAAGCACCTGACTTTTTTTCATTACTCTTGAATTATTCTCTATAAATGAAAATATGCTATAATATGCTATAGCTTTGCGAAGAGCAAGGTTTATGTGTTAATAATTAGCCATTATTAACTTAGTGAGTGCATTGTGATTATTTGTGGAGCAAATGACGTTTAAATTTATTATATTTATTTATTTATTCATTAACCATTGATTCATACATGCATATGAGTTTTGTCAGTCATTATAACATAGTTAAACAATACATAATTTAACATGTGTTTGCTGAGAGCTATTATTGGATCGGTCGCGATACGGCACCTCTTAGTGCAACAACAAAAGACATTGAAACATGAATGTATGAAGGATGGCAGATAATATATTATGCGATGTTACAGCTAAGCTATTTTATATTTTGTGTATGCTATGCAGATAAAAGTTAAAGCTGGATTAAAATTTTTATTCTTTGAAAAGTGCTTCAGCTCTTATTAACAAACTGCCACTGACCAGTAGAAACATTTCGAAGGTTCCTTAAAGACAGTGATAAAAACAGTAAGATTGGTATTCCTGAAATCATAGTGCGGGCACGCCCCAGACTTATTGGTAGTTCTGTGTACGTTATATCAAATATCATGAATACTATCATTGATTATTTTATCTCATGTAATCCTTACATTGAAATTCTTAACATTTGGGAATATTAGACCGACATATTTACCGTTGTTATTAGGAAAATTGTTTCGCTGAAATAAATTCAAAAAAGAAAAACTGAAATACTAATCATAAAGTGTTTTTCACCATCTGCCAGTCATTTAATTCTTTATGGACAGCATTTAAATATTAACTTAAAAGCTATTAATCACTTAAGTCAAATAATAAAAAATAATAATTAAAATAAGCCTGAAAGTATTTATTCACAACATATTATTTGATCAAGATAATTTAAGGAACTGGAGCTGCCAGCTTTCTAGGTATATTCAAATTCAAAAAATATTTATTGTGACATAAAAGAACACAAAAGGACAGGATACATTTTAAATGATTTCAACCTAGCCCTATTATCCGTCAAAGTAAATGTACAAATAACATACAATTTTCTTAAACAATTAAAATACAATACAAACAATTAAAATAGAATACAAACAAAAAACAGTAAAGATAATAAACCAGATTGCAAAAGAAAAAACTAAATACTACTAATAATATTCAATTAGACTAAAATCACAATTATGTAGCATATCATTAAAAGTATTATTCAAACTAAAATTTATTCAGGTTGAGATACAAATTAAAGGTATTCGTCAGTAACTGCTGTCTTTCTGTCCCACTTCTACACGTTTTTAACTTAATACTTGATAAGGGCATTTTTCCGGATACTTGGAAAACAGCAAAAGTCATTAGACCCATCTCGATACTCTGTAATTTTTCTAAACTATTTGAAATTGTTCTGTATAATCAGTTATATTCAGGGGTTCGAAAGCTTCTCTCTCCCCATCAACACGGCTTTCTAGATTCACGTTCTTGCACGACCAACCTGGCATCCTTGTCCCAGACTGCCTGCGAGTCACTGGATTCCAGGGGACAATTAGACGTTATTTACACAGACTTTCAGAAAGCTTTTGATCAAATCGATCTCTACATCTTGATCCATAAAGTGGAGAACTTTGGTATGTCACAGCAACTCTTAATAATGTTCAAATCATATCTATTAAGACGTTACCAGTTTGTCGAAAATGAGCACTTCAGATCACCATCATATAATGTCTCTTCTGGTGTACCACCAGTCCAATTTGGGGCCCCTGCTTTTTCTCATTTTTGTTAATGATCTCTTTGATATAACTGAATGTCATACACTGGCATATGCAGACGACTTAAAGCTGTTTACTAAAATTCAGGCTCTATCAGATTGTGATCACCTCCAAAAAAATCTATCATTGGTATATAAATGGTGTCTTAGCAATAAACTTGCATTAAATTTATCAAAATGTTATGTAATGACCTTCAGTCGCAGAAATAACCCATTGATGTATAATCATGCTCTAGATGGTACGGTGCTTGGCAAACCAGATAGTAGTATTCGAGTTCTTGGCATTGAATTTGACCCTAAACTTACCTTCATTCCCCATATAAATTATCTAATTACAACTTCCTTCAAAACACTAGGATTTCTTATGCGTAACTGTAAAAGTTTTACTGAGACATGAACAATGATATTATTATATTGCTCTTTCATAAGATCAAAGCTGGAGTATGCCATAGTGGTTTGGAACCCTATTTATAATTGCCATGTTCAGGCTTTAGAAGCCTTGCAGTGACGTTTTCTAAAGTATTTAGCTTTTAGGGCAGATGGTGCTTACCCTCCAAGAGGTTGTGATCACGGTCAGCTTGTGCAGAGATTTAATATATCATCCTTAGCAACAAGAAGAAAAATTCAAAGCTTAAAACTAATATATGGCCTCACTCATAATAAAGTTGACTGTCCATTTCTTCTTGGGGAGTTGCATTTTCGCATTCCCCGCCTCGAAACACGGCATACTTCGGTGTTCTATCTCAGCACAGCCAGATCAAATATTTTTAGACAGAGTCCGGTATACTTTATGTGTTCAGTCCTCAACTCGGTGTCTCATGCGTGTGATTTGCACTTTGACTCGTTGAGTAGCATCATTGATTCCTTTTTAAATCTGGAGTGATCCAGACACTCATTAAGTTGCTTTTGTTAATGCATGATCCGTATTGGTCCATTAACAGTAATTTACTTACTTAATTTTCTATTTTTTATTAAATGTTAGATCAACTAACGTAGGTACTGCAATACATATAGATTTAGATTTAGACTTAAGTATTGTTGTATCTCACAAAACAGTTATTTTGTATTTTTTTTTCTTGTGTTTTCACTTAATTTTGTTATTGAATTTCCTGTAAGTGGATTTTTTTACCTGTTGGAAATAAAGGCTATTTACTTAGTTTAGTCTTTATTGTTGGGACAGAAAGATGCCTGAGGAGCAACAAACTGTTGTAAACCACTGGCACAGATTAACATACCAATCAGATACCGCACTCCTGGAATTTTCATTCATAAACTATTTTTATTTATTCTGAACAGGATCTTATTAAAATATTTTGTAAGTAATGTTTAACCAAGTTAAATATATTTATATTGAAAAATTAGTGTATACATAGTACTTATGCACATACAGAGTAGTTTGAGTTTTTATAGATTTATGAAAGAATAAGGGCAAGGTTAAAATTTAATATTATTGTTAGATCAGTTATATCACTGAGCTTGAAAACACTGTGTTTTACTATCATGTAGAAAGGGTTCACATCACAAAAATGGAATATTATGTTTCTGATTTTCACAGTTTTTGTGGTCTGCAAATTTAATTTTTCTGTTCATTTATATTTTTTGTAATATCTATATAAGATATAAATGTAAGAGGATGATTTAAATGTATGCTACATAACCTCTGACTTTTATGCAGATTGTTGATTTTATCTAAAAGATCTTCAATGTTGCAAGCCGTGACCCAGTTTCTTGCTCTAAGATTAGATAAAAAATAATAGTTTGAATGCTAACATGACAAACATGCTTTAAGCTATTAATGCGAGCAACACTGAATGCCAATAAATAAAATCATATGTAATCCTCGGTTCAATAAAAAATTATAGGTTAAAATATCTAGCAAACATGCTTTTGTCAGTAACGCATAAAAAGTATAAAGTAATGTAATTTTCTTAAAATGTGTTTTGTTCAATGACTAGGCAAAAGAGTGCGATTCGCTTTTTCATTCCTTTGAGAAGCATTTACATTTAATTAATTTTGACATTACATTATTTTGTACTTTTTAGTGCGTTACTGACAAAAGTTTGTTTTCTAGTTTTTTTAAAACTATAAATTATTTTTTACTTTTTACACACTTTACTGGACTCTTCAAAACAAAACAGATTAGCCCAAACTTTAGGTTCGATGTTACCATAATATGCATTGGACTCGTCAGAATAAACCAAATGACCATCAGTACCATTTGAATGAAAATTTTACAATACGTATTTACATGACATACAATTAATAATTAAAAAATCGATAAATTTTCATTATCCGGAACTTCCCTCCTTATGAATCTTTCATTTTATTAGGAATAGTGAAGTGTGACTTAATTTAGTTCAGTGCATAGTCATTTAGTCATACCTACATACTGTCTTCTCAAACACTTCCTTCGGCGTCATTGTTCTATCATATTGAATTCTTATCAATATTTTATCAGTTTTTACTTATGGCACATTTGATTTTTGGGCATAATTTACAATCAGTTCAATAAGTAGTTTTTACATTGACACACATCCCCATTTTGAACTTGTACTGAATAAGGTTTTTTAAGTTGATTTTAAAACAAATGTATTTGGCCGCCATTTTGTTCCGCCACCTGAAATTCGTACTACAACTACGCTTAATGCTTGCACAAAATTTGAAATCAATCTAGTTTTTTTAGGCTGAATTTTTAAATATTTTGTTAGGCTGCCATTTTGTTTTGCTATCTTAAATTCATACCAAATGTTACTAGGAACGCTAAAACGTGAAGATATTTAAAACCTGAGAGAGTAATTTTTTCAAGATTACAAACATATCATATAGCCACATCTTGAATTAGTGTCACAGTGTTCCTAGTTCAACTCTATACCACAGTGAGTTATTGCATCCAATTTGAAATCAGTCTATTTAATAGTTTTTTCAGGCTGAATTTTTAAATAATTTATTAAGCTGCCATTTTGTTCCTTCTGTTAGATTCATACCAAAATTTTAAAAGTTGAAACGTAAAGATCTGAAAAAATTTTGAAGGTGATTTTTTCACGTTTACAATACTTGCTTTTTATGAGAAAAGTAAAAACATTAGAAGTTTTTTACATTCTAAGTAGGTAATATGAGGCCTACATAACAAATTTGAATTCGGAGGCCGGCTTCGTGAAACAAAAAACTCCGCCACTGCACACGACTACGTCTGAAACAAAATAATGCCAGTCTCCGGCCGACCCAACGCTGCTGAGTTGATAGATTCTCCGCCCAACTTGAGGTTATGTGATGATTTGCGCGCCGAACGAGAGTGCGGTATCTGTATTAATCTGTGCCACCGGAGCCAGAAATGAAAAGGAAGACTCGAATGCTGAGGTCCTGTGAACAGGAGTATGCAGACGATCAGCTATTCCCCTCAACTCCCTCAAATGAACTTCGGTTCGACAAATTAATTTTGTCCTTAAATAAGGAGGTATACCAGTATTTCAAATCTTAATCACAAAGCAAGCAAAATGAATGAAACACAATTCATTAAGCTTAAGCATACCGAGTTCACGGATGTAGGGAGTAATTTGAGAAAATCGGGGTACAGGAGTTATAAAACGAACAGAATGATTCATCATTTTCTGCAGCTGATGACGAGCCGCACCATTGATACATGGACCATACACAATGTCACAGTAATTAAAATGGGACATCACTAATGAAACAACAAGCATTTTTTTAGTTTCAATATCAAGAAGATATTTAAAAGGGAGAAGTTGTCTGAGGCTTAGATATGCTTTTTGGCATATAGAACTGACATGCTTGTCAAATCTCAGATTAGAATCAATAATAAGTCCCAGATTTTTTGTGGACTGTACAGTAGAGATTAGAACTCCACAAACATGTATAGGAAGACTACTGCAAAGATGTAGCATTTTTGGAGTATCAACAAGGAAATGCAATGATTTTGAAGGGTTTAAAAATAAGCAGTTTTTATCCGCCCATTTTTTTAAAAGTGGGCCAAGTACTGATCCCTGATCTACTCCAGAGTAAAGTTCTCTTAGACTTGAAATTAATGTACCACTGGCTTCATTATTATATGCTATAGTCTGTGGAAACCTACGAGTCAGGTAACTAGTCAGCCAGTTAAATACTTCATTGCGAATCCCATAGTTATAAAATTTAGTCAGCAGACACTCAAAATCGATGGTGTTGAAAGCCTTGGTGATATCAAGTAGAATTAAAGAAGTGAGCTTTTGTTGATCTAAGCCATGCAGGCAATGGTCAACAATAGCGCAAAGACTGGCACTAGCTCCAAAGCCCCTTCTAAATCCAGACTGCCTGAGCTGTATGGTTTAGATGATGTAGACAAAGCATAGTGGATTTTCATGACAGCAATATTTATCTTTATGATCTAACATGTCCTATTAAAAAAATTACATTACAAAGTCTCAAGTACTAAAAGGTAGATAAACAACGTGAAAAATTAAAGAAATAATATTGGCTGTTCATTCAAAATCAGAAATTTTTTACAAAACCAAATAATACCTAATTACCCTAAAAAAATTACTAAAAATAATAAGTCTACAACTAATCCTGTAAATATTGCAGACCTATTTTGTAATTATTTTTTAACAAATATTGATAATAAATTACCTGGCCTAGTGAATTTCTCATAAAATATTTCTGAAGACAGTTTTAATATAAGCACTATTTACATGCCAAGTATAACTGGATGAGTTGTTTAAGCCATTAAGGAACAAAAAATTCTGTTGTAACAATGTAGATGTACCTATATTTGCTGCATAATATTCTGGAAATACATTGGATACCCACTTTGCGTTGTTTTTTTGCTACATGTTTAATTGTTTTTGGAAAAAAGTCAATATTCACATAAACTTAAACGAAGAGAAATAATTTATTTTTATAAAAAAGTAGGTACAGATTTACTTAAAAACTATGGACCAGAAAATGGAGTCAAAACCTTTTCCAAACCTTTTAAAAAAAGAATTCCTTTTTGGTTTCATAATTTCTTAAATAAATACAAACTAATACGCATGGCACAGCATGGTTTCAAAGACATCCATTCAACAAATACAGCAGCTTTTAGTTTTTTACTATTTATCTATTCATCCTCGACAATAACTTTTATATACTACTGCATTATTATTTCAAATCAAATCAAAATTTATTAATGTCAATACATAATAAATGCTTACACAGGTCAAATAAATACAGGTCTCAATACTAAAATATGTCAATACACAACATACACATTTACAATACTAAATAATCGGGACATCATACACTACAAAAATTAAAATTATAACATTCTATGTTTTAAGAAGTCGCGAAGTTATAATATGAGTTTTTTTTTTAAATATCTTTAACTGTGGCTTTAAATATTTTTTCTGGCATATTCTTTATTTCGTCTGATAAAACATTAAAGCATTTTACACCAAAGTATTCAGGGCCATCTTGTCACCAACCCAACCTATAGTAGGATGGCATCAGGTTGTTTTTCTTTTTGGTATTGCAATTGAGGACCTCACTGTGTCCCAGGAAATTTCCCCTTTTTTGATGAATATAGAGTAAGTTATCTTATGATGATTCTTTTTGATGAATATAGAGTAAGTTTTCTAATATATATATATATATATATATATATATATATATATATATATATATAGAAGGTAGTGTTAGTATCTTTAAGTCTGTAAAAGCTTGCTTACAATCATCTCTTGATCTCAAACCCTTCAGAATCCTTATCGCCTTCCTTTGCAATCCAAAAATTCATTCCGCTTGAGGAGTATGTCCCCATGCTAAGATTGCATAACGCGTTACTGCATGAAACAAGGCATGATAAGTTGTCCTAAATTAAGTTCTGTGTAGTCCCAGAAGTTTAACTGACTGTATTAATATTGTTTAGAAATCGTAGAGAGAACACAACTTGTTTAGTCTTGGTTTCGTTCAGAAGTAGGCCATTGGCATTGAACCAGAGCTTGGCTTGACCGTGCTACCCCAAGCCCCCCCCCCCAAGGCTCCCACAAAGTCAGCAGAAACAGATAAGGTTGTGTCATCAGAACAGAACCCTGGGGTACCCCAATTGTCACCGATCCCCTTGCCGATGACCTACCTTCCATCCTGATAGACTGGGCTCTGTTTTGTAAGTAGGATTGTATAAGACCAATACTAGTGTTGTTAACGTTATACTGATGGAGTTTGTGTATAAGAAGGCTGTGGTTAATACAATCAAACACCTTACTTAGGGCGCAGAATAAGACAGCATTGTATTCTTTAGATTCAGTAGGAGTCTGTATCCTTCCACTGAGGTCAAGTAAGCTAAGTATGGTGTTTTTATCCTTTCGAAAGCCAATTTGGCAACATCCATTCTCCTCAAAGAAGTCAACGTTTCTCACAACCATACATTTTTCAATTAATTTGGAAATCACAGGTAGAATACTAATGGGTCGGTAGTTATTAACTATATCTTTGCCCCCTTCTTTAAATATAGGTATTACTACTGCCTCTTTGAGACTGTCTAAACCCCCTCCCGGAAACACTGATTAGTGAGCTTAGTAAGTGGGATTATAATTAAATCTTTAACTATCTTCAAATACTAATATTTAGTCCAAATATGTCTCGGCTGGTTTTATTTTTTGTGTGATCAATTATATCCCGCATTTCATTATTTATTTATTTATTTATTTATTAAGGGCCTTCACCCAATAAAGTTACAATACAATTATTTCAATAAAGGCAAAAATCAACAGATGCAATCTATTAAATACACTGTCATAAAAATAAAAAATAACCTATAATGTAAATTTTTGAAATATATAAAAGTACAAACAACATATCTTGCAGGCATCAATATAACTATTGGAAACAATATAGAACTAGGTATATATACATATATATATTTAAGGCCAATAATTCTGGTCACATAAATAATATTTGTTTTTATCCAGATTACCATATTATCATATTATCCTAGCACCTGATCGCATTTTCACAAGCATATAAGATGATTAAAATTATCAAAAAAGTCTAAAACATTTGCTGACCGGTTAGCTAGTCTTACTACTCTTGGAATAAAAGAATTAGAACCGAAATTGGTTCGATTAAAAGGTTGATAAAAAATAATTGTTGATCTAGTATTTTGGCAGGTACAGAGAGGCCAACTGAAGATGGGCAGTCAGCAAGGAAGTTGACTAATCTGAATACAATTCTTAAGTCTCTTTGGTTCCGTCGCAGTTCTAAAGGTTGAAGTGAAAATCTATTATGAAGGATAATATAATCATAATTAAAATTGTCAGGGAGGTTTATTTGGGACTTAAATGCAATGTATCTTAGGAACTTTCTATGAACCCGTTCTATCTTTTGTATGTGGCAAGCATAGGAAGGACTCCATACTGATTAAGCATATTCCAGAAGAGGCCTGACAAGGCTACAGTATAATAACTGAGACATGACTAAAGTCTTGTGTGTATCGCTTGATGAACCCAAGCATCTTGATAGCTTTAGACAATATTTCAGTGATTATTGGGACAAAATACAAAGACGAGTCAAAAATCACACCCAGATCCCTAACTAAGGAGGCCTGTGACAACACAGTATTGTTTATCTGATACTCGAAAAAATGTGTGTTTGGACCTCTAAAAAAACATATATACTGGACATTGAGGTTCATACCATTTACTTCGCGCCAGCGCTGCAATCTGCTCAGGTCAGCTTGTAATTTCTGTCAGCCCTCCAAAGAAGTAATTCGTAGGAAGCATTTTAAATCGTCAGCAAAACACATTTATTATGTCATTTAGAAAAATATTAAATAGCAGTGGTCCTAAATGGGATCCCTGGGGTACTCCGGATGTTATTTTTATTTCTCGAGACCTAAAGTTATTGACCTTAATAATTAGAGACTTGTCAGGTATCCAATTAAGAAATGTTCCACAGAAACCTAAGGTTTGTAGCTTGTTCAACAGGACAGCGTGATTGACTTGGTCGAATGCCTTAGAAAAGTCTGTATAAAATGAATGAACTTCACCACCGTCATCCAAGATCCTTGACAAATTCTGATATGAGGAGATTTAACTCAATAGACCTACCTCTCTGAAAACCAAACTGTTCATCAATTATAGTGTGACTAAGAAGGGAGGTTAGGTATTTAGTAATAATGTTTTCAAATAGTTTTGGAATAGCACTGAGATTACATACCAGTCTGTAGTTGCATATATTGCCCCCGTCATGTTCTGGTTTCTTATGAATATCCAAGTTGCAAATTTGATCATAAATTGTAGAAATTGGAATAAAATAATCTGATAAAGTGATATTATTATAGGAAAATGCTAGAGATATTACAAACTTTCTCTGAGTACACTGTTTGAAAGTACTCAGCAAAAAGATTGGGCAAATCTGGGTCCAACTGAGAGTGTTTGTCATTGTAGAACATTTCCTGAGGTAATTGATTTGTTTTACGCTTAGCATTTACAAGATTCCAAAATGTTTTTATATTTCCTTGGTTAAGGAGGCATTGCTGAGAATCCTCAAGAAATCTTTGATAACATATCCTAGATATTGCTTTACACACTGAACGTAATTTAATGAATTGTTCATAATGGGCATGCGAAGCTGAGTTTTTGAATCTTCTGTGAGCTGGTTTTTTCAAAATAGTCAGGTGTTTAAGTTCTAATGAAAACCACCCTGGAAACATTCTCTGGGAGACTTTCTTTTTTGGGACAAAAGCATCAATTATTGAATACAAAAAGTAATAAAAAATATTCAGCATATTATCAGGAGAATGAGATAACAGCAAATCGTCCCAGTTAATTTGTCCAAGGTAGTCGTTAAGTAAGATGAAATTAGCTGATTTATAATCGTAGTAGTATTTATCAGAATGGGGAGCAGACGAATTGGTGTGATTTATAAATTCTTTCATATGTAAGCTGAGTGGAGGATGGTAGTCATCTGGTAAAATAAGTGCATTATTGTTGAATATTCTGTGGGATTTCGTGGATATATGCGGGATGTAATAAAACGACATGCGTCCATTGGAAACTTGCAAAAAGACTAACTTTATTCATAGAGCAGAAAATACAGTGTTGCAAAAAACATTATTCAAAAAACATACAGAGGGCGCAAATAGTTAAATCATGTTATTCAACATAGATGGCAGTACTTATATTAATTTGAAATATTTTTTCCAACATCCCCACTTATTGAAAAATTAATATACGTATACTCCCAACAATATATTATACAACTCTTAAGCCTAATTCATTAACGAACTTATGGTGCTTATTGCTATTCAATTTTTTTGTGAGAATGTCAGCTATCACATCAGCTGTTGACAAGTTTATCAACTTTTATTATATATTATATGTTTAGTTCGTTCGTGAAGAACTGGATTTACTGCTAACTTTTGTGCTGACTGGTTGTCATTAAAAATTCTAACAAAATCCAGCCTTCCAGTGACTTCTAACAAATTTCGAAGGTATATGGCTTCTTTTGCAGCCTCACTGAGTGCCATATACTCTGCTTCTGTACTAGAAAGTGCCACCGTAGCCTGTTTTTTGCTCTTCCAAGAAATAGACCCCCCTGACAATTTAAACACAAAACCTGTGTAGGATTTCCTATCACTTTTATCTGATGCCCAGTCTGCATCAACAAACCCTACTAAAGGACCATTGTCCTTTGAAAAAATTAGTGACAAATTTTTACTACCTTGCAGATACCTTAATACTCGCTTAGCACATTTCCAGTTATATTCAGTATAAGAATTGTTAAATTGTGATAAATAGCTGACAGAATATGCCAAATCAGGTCTAGTTAATACTGTCAGGTACATTAAACTACCTATGAGTCTTTGGTGAGGCAACTCCTTGTCATACTGCTTTTTATCTTCAAAATTTGAACTATTAGTATCTAAAGGCGTACATACACTTTTACAACCTGTCATGCCAAACCTTTTTAAAATCATATTTATATAATGCTCTTGGTCTAGGCTAATAAAATTTTCGTCATATTTTATTCTAACACCCAAAATTTCTTTAGCCCTACCAAGATCTTTGATATTAAATTCTAAACTTAACTTATTCTTTAAAATGTCTACATTTTTAACGTCATTACTAAATATAAAAAAATCATCAACATATAAGGTCACTATTGTAACATAATTTACATTTACTCTTTTTATATACAAGCATGGTTCATACTTTGATTTAACATACCCCAATTTCTGTAAGAAAATATCAATTCTGGTATTCCATGCGTGAGAGGATTGTTTTACCTTATTCTCTAACCCCTCAGCTACAGAACCTTCAGGTTGACGCACATATACTCTTTCATTTAAAACACCATTTAAGAAGGCAGTCTTAACATCAAGATGAGTAATATACAAATCTAAATTAACTGATAATGCTACTAACATTCTTAATGTACTAAATCTTACCACAGGTGCAAATGTCTCTAAATAGTCTATACCTTCCTTCTGGGTAAAACCTTTGGCTACCAATCTTGCACGATAAGTCTTATTGTCCTCACTATCACACTTTATTTTATATACCCACTTGCTCTCTACAACTGTACCTTGCTTTGGAATGTCAGTAAGTTCCCATGTGTCATTTTCTTGAAACGATTGTAGTTCTTCCAGCATCGCTTTCTTCCATTCCTCTCTATCTGGCCTTGATAGTGCTTCTGACAGTGACGGGTAAATCGTCTACACTATAATAGTCCTCAGTCACGTTATGTGACATAGTCATCAAATTTCTTTGGTACTCTTGCACGTTCTGATTTTCTGGCAGGTTCCACAGGCACGTTAATATTTGGACAAATGTATTCTTCATCACTGTCCTTAGAATTTGTGTTACTTTCTGTAGATTCAAAGATTTCTGATTCATTTTGGCTCTCTTCAGGTTCACACTGAATCCCCACTGAAACTGAAGACTCCTTTAAACTTTTATCCTGAATCTCTGTCTCATTTTGTTCTTTAAAACCAATGTCAAGTTTTAATGTATCTCACCCTTTCTCAAATATAACTACATCTCTACTCGTACACACTTTATTTGTTATAGGATTGTATAGCCTATACCCTTTCGTAGTCTCAGAAAAACCAACTAAAATCATTTTTTCTGATTTCTTGTCCCATTTTCTTCTTTTTTCTTTGGGTATATGAGTCATGGGCGGACTGCCAAATATTCTTACATGTCCTAATTCTGGTTTTTGATTAAAAAAGATCTCATATGGTGTTTTAGCTAAATTTGATACAGCTGACCTATTTCTTAAGTAACATGCTGTATTTATGGCTTCGGCCCAAAAACGTTTGTCCAAACCTGCTTCAAAAAGTAAACACTTAGCTTTCTCTACTAAAGAACGATTCATCCTTTCAGAAACCCCATTCTGCTCGGGTGTATAAGGATTTGTAGTTTGATGGATTATACCCTGACCTTTTAAATAACTTTTAAATTCCTTACTTACATATTCACCACCATTGTCTGAGCGCAAAACTTTAATTTTTTTATTCACTTGCTTCTCAACCAAACTTTGAAACTCTTTGAACATCTTAAAGACCTCATCCTTTGTTTTCATAAAGTATGTGAAGCACATTCGACTAAAGTCATCTTGGAACTGAACAAAATATTTAGATCCACCTATGGAGGTTGTTTCCATGGGTCCTGCAACATCTGTGTGTACCAACTGTAGTAATTCTGTTGCCCTACAACCTTGGTGTTTAAAAGATTCACGGGTTTGCTTTGCTTCACAACAAACTTCACAGTTTTTTGTTCTATTTGTATCTACCCCAAATATTCAACACCTCCTACCAAACCATCTCTCATTTTGTTTAAAGATCGAGAGTTAATGTGTCCTAATCTCTTGTGCCAAATCTCTCCACTGACTACTATTTGCCCAGCAAACAAGCACTTCTGAGATGGTTCTATTTTGTAGACACCATCACTCAGGAAAGCCATAGCTACCAAAACTCCGTATTTGTTGTATCTTACAACAATTCATCTCAAACTTAACAAGGTTCCCTTTCCTCATAAGCTCACTTACAGACAACAAATTTGTTGTTAAACTAGGGACAAAATAAGCATTTTGTATTTCAACATTATGAAAGTTGTTGCCCACTCTTGTGAAAATCTCAATATCCCCACAGCTTTCCACTGGAACTTGAGTGCTGTCAGCCACCATGATTTGTTTAAGGATTGGTTCCCTTTTGTTGTTAATCCAGTCCTGCCTGCAAGTCAAGTGGACACTTGCCCCAGAATCAAGGTACCATTCATCATGATTGAACTTTTTACTAAGAAAAACTGCTGTAAAGGCACTTTTTTGTTCATCTGTTTTACTAGCATTCCATTTAGGACATTTTGACATATAATGCCCCGGCTGCTGACATTTGTAACAAATAATTTCTCTCTTGTTATTTTTTTCGTGTTTTGATTTGCCGTCGAAATTCCGACGTCCACTCAGCTGATTCTGTCGTTTTGGATTTGACGTTGACTTTCCTACAAACGCGCCAGCTGACGAAATATGGTTGCTGCCATCTTCTTGCATATCTAGAAGTTTCGACTTAATGGCATCAGTGGTAATATTGATCCCACTGTGTTCAACTGCCATTACCATAGGAGTAAATCGATCCGGCAATCCCGCTAAAAGCAAACTTCCGAGAAACGTGGTATCAAGTTTGAGACCAGCCCTGGAAAGTTTTTGTGAAGTCTCAATAACCTGATTCACATAATTTTCCATTGACGAACAGTTTTCTAACCTCAAATTAATGAGCGTTCTCAATAGAGCAATTTTTCTGGTGACTCCTTTGTTTTCATACAGCTCCTTTAATTTTTTCCAGACTTCTTGTGCTGTGCCTGCTTCCCTAACATGCACGTATAAAGAAGGATCGAGGGATAACACAATTTTCGCTTTTGCTTTTGAAACTAACGTTGTATCAGTTTCGGAACCATCGATACATTTTTGCAGTCCCTCCAAGATGAGAAAATTTTCCATTGCATACGACCACTCTTCGTAGTTTTCTCGACCTTGCAACTTGGGCACACTCGACAGGTAACTAACGGCCATTTTATACTCACACGCACACGACTGTACTGTCCATGAAAAATAGAGCCGACGAGCCTTTTAAACCGCAGAACCAACTAGCAATATGGAAAAGTGAAACTTTCATTTATGGATAGACTCGAAATGTGCCTTCAGCAAAACGGTGGTTTAGTTGAACATCTTTTATACGTTTTAATTACATTGTTTTTGTTGATTTATATTAAATTTATTTTTTTTGTAAAAGCATTATCTTCATTGGTAACTGGTTTATTAATTACTTTACGTTTTTTTGAAATTTCCTGTTTCTCGAAATCTCTTAATTATAAACTTGCAAAAGCTTCTATCTTGTTTTTATTTCGGCATCGTATCATCAAAGAACAATATTTATTTATTTACTGATGACAATATTCTGACACTTTGCTGTTTTGACAGGACTGTCAATCTTTTGTTCAATTTATGATAATATCATGGCCTCCTAATATTAAATTGTCAATTTTAACAACGTGAATTCAGAGTAATTCATGTTAAAATGAAGAAATTTTGATTTCACAGCTAATTTACTGAAAAACTGTTGGTCAGAAAGGTATCAAATATGGTATTTTCTGAAAGCTAGTAATGTTATCTTTAACATGAAAGTAAAATATACAGGTTGTTCCATTTAAAAAAATTCAATCCAAGGTAAATTTGCAAAACTTGACCACCCTGTATAACAGTGAATAATTTTGAACGACTTACAAGCAATTATTGTAATCCTAGATACAATCATTTTATAGAATATTTGGTTTTTCCATACCTGCTTCAATTGTTTTCAAAAAATGGCCGGAGTATAACCCTTTTTTCCACTTTAACCTCGTCCCATTCCCTTGGTATAAATTTTAGACCCAACAAACCTCATATCAAAATGATCGTAACGAATAGGAGAATCAACTAAAATAATAATATACCGGGTGTCCCATTTAAAAAAACTCAAGTTTGGTTCACCACGAACTTTTCAGACCACCCTGTATAATGGGTATAATTTTAAAACACAGCGTTCTTGACTATCAATCATATCCCAAAAATGTTTTTTCAAATTCCTCTCCGTTTACCCACAATCGTCCACCCCATCTTGGTTGCACCACCCTGTATATATATATATATATATATATATATATATATATATATATATATATATTTTTTTTACTTTTTGACTAATTGTGTATAAGAAAATTGTGTCTTTGGTTCTATAATGATATTGTCTATATTTTATGCTTAGGTTCATGTATGAGCCTTTCTTGTTTGTGAACATGTTTTATTTTACTTTTTTTTGTAAGTTTTAAATATTAATTACGATATGTGTTATCATGTTAGTGTTTTTTTTTCTTTCTCTTATTTCTAAGTTCTGTTATGTGTATTAGATTCTGTTATGTATTTTAAATCTTTATTTTGGACACATCTTACATTATATCTCCTTTTTGAAATAATTTAATTATAATTAATTTTTTTTTTACTTTTTGACTAATTGTGTATAAGAAAATTGTGTCTTTGGTTCTATAATGATATTGTCTATATTTTATGCTTAGGTTCATGTATTAGCCTTTCTTGTTTGTGAACATGTTTTATTTTACTTTTTTTTGTAAGTTTTAAATATTAATTACGATATGTGTTATCATGTTAGTGTTTTTTTTTCTTTCTCTTATTTCTAAGTTCTGTTATGGGTATTAGATTCTGTTATGTATTTTAAATCTTTATTTTGGACACATCTTACATTATATCTCCTTTTTGAAATAATTTAATTATAATTAATTGTATTATTCTTTACAGCTTTGTCAATAAGAACAGTTTCTTTTGATAATAAAGCATATTTTGATTTTGACATTGTCACAACAGTAACTTTATAGTTTGTCAGTCCAAGCTCGGAATCGCTAAAACCACTAGAGAGCCACGTTTCACTAAGTACTATGATTGGGTAGTTATTAGTAGTAACATTTATATGTAAAGTGGTTAATTTGGTACGTAATCCTCAGACATTTTGATAGTATATTTTAAATGTTGATATAAGTATATCGTCTGCATTTCTAGAAGGCCCTTTTTTAGTTTTGACAGTCACACTTTCGCTAACATTATATGATATTTCGTTAAAGAAAAAAGTTGAGTTAGGGGGGCAACACGTTCAAAACTCTCCAGCGGATTAATCTGAGTACTCGGTATTTTGTTTACTAGATTGTGAGCAATATTGATAAAGAAGTTATTAAATTCATCAGGTGTAATATTAGAAGGTGCGCTTGCTCTTTTTAAGGTATATTTACGTTGTTTATTTATAATGTCCCACATGGCACTTTGAAGGAGTTCCTGCTGACACTATAATTCTATTGTTTGCCTCAATTTTAGCTTTTTTATGGCATTCCTATAAGTGTTGTTAAAGGTTTTGCATTCTTGCATCATAACAGATGATAACTCTATTATTTTGACCGATATGTCATTAGAATCTCTCATAAATCGAGCTAATACTTTTATGTATAAATTTAATGAGTGCTAGTAGGCTTATAGTAAATGAAAACAAAACTCAGTACCTTGTGTTTAGCGGCGAGTAATGTCTTTCATAATTAATGGCAGAGAAATAAAAAAGGCAGGTAGCTATAAGTTCATCAGAGTATGTGGCTGGTAAACTTAATTCGGCTTATTATGCTATTGTCAATTATGAAATATTTTAATTACTAAACAGCTGGTTAATGTGTATTACGCTTTTGTTTTTAGTCATTTAAAGTATATAATACTCTACACGGGGCAAGCCACTGAGTTAAATAGAATGTTCATTCTGAAAAAAAGAATTGTTGGGATTTTTTTTTGTCTTAAACAAACTGAATCTTGTATATAATCACAAAAAGTCAATTTACAAAAAAAAGTCCAGAATGTTTTTGCAGCCACATTTCAGACGATATTAAATCTATAATTCCAAGAAAAAAAATTTTTAAATTATCAAGTTTATGTCATATGTTTAAGTTGCATGTGACAAAAAAACAGGAATATGTAATGTTAATTTCTTTAATGTCCGACTGATTTATAATTACTCTATGTCAAAGTCAGTTAAATAAAAAATAACGCCCTAGGGCGTTAAAAATAATAATTTGGTTTATTATTAAAATTAGATTTTTCTCAAAAAAAAATTACTTGGATAATTTAATAAAATTAATGGCACAGAAATAAAAAAGGCAGATAGAGGTGAGTTACTCAAATTACATATTGACAGACAACTTAACTTGACAGATCATATCGAGTATGTGGATGGTAAATTTAATTTGGCTTATTATGCGATTGTCAACTTAAAATATATTTTAATTACTAAACAGCTGGTTAATGTGTATTAAGCTTTAGTTTTTAATCATTTAAAGTATATGATACTCTATAGGAGGCAAGCCCCTGAGTTAAATAGAATTTTCATTCTCCATAAAAGAATGGTTAGGAATTTTTTTCTCTTAATCCAATTGAATCCTCTAAAATGTCTTTTGAAACTTAAAAAAATTTCGCTTTATCTTGTTTCCTTTTTTTTTAGGCAGGCTTATTATTTTTCCTTCTATATCCAGCATTCATAATTATCGCACAAAAAGTAATGATGATATAATTGTAGATAATCACCAAAAGTCAATTTACCAATAAAGTCCACAATGTTTTGGCATCAACCAATTCAGCTTACAAATACGCAACTTTGCCCTAATTTAAGCGACTTATTTCTTATGGTTTCCGAAATCCAAATGCGTTTATCCGAATGTGAGACCCTATACATAATATTATTATTATGCAAAAGAACAAGGTACACTAAATAGTGGTTACAAACAGTCCCAAAGTGTTAAAAATAAAAGTAAAGAAAAAAAAAACATTTAAAATGATTGAAAATGATTGAATGAATATTGAAATGATTTTTTTAAAACTATTACGCTTACCCACAGGTACTGGATACACTTCAGGGCATGTTACGGTTACTTTGATGTGAGTTACCTCAAGAAGAAAGTGACCATCTAATCAAATTTATACCAAGGTGCATTCTTGAATTTGTAACAAACTGATACATACCCATTATTAGGTTTAACTAAATTAACTTTTAAAATAAAATGTTTAAGATTTCATTGTAAATATACAGTGTATGTATACAAGAAATTATTAAAATTAAATTATTATTAAAGGGTTTCACATGTCACTTAGTATTTTTTCTTTTGCACTCGAACATTTGCAATAATAAATCTCTAAGGCTCTAAAATAAAAAGATAGGTGTGTTAATTTCTTTAATGTCCGACTAATTTGTGTAGCAAATAATAACCTTATGTCAAAGTCAGTTAAATAATAAATAGCGCTCTAGGGCATTATAAATAATAATTAAATAAGAAATAACGCCCTGGGGCATTAAAAATAGTTATTAAAACTAGATTATATATATATATATATATATATATATATATATATATATATATATATATATATATATATATATATATATATATATATATATATATATATATATATATATATATATATATATATATATATATATATATATATATATATATATATATATATATATATATATATATATATATATATTTACTTACTTGGACATTAAACATTGAAGGCATCACGGGTATTATAAGGGATAACGTTTTCGGTCGACGTATGTAAAATGACACTATAAAAACATAACTATTGCGAAATAAGAAAAACTAATTGAATTTACTTCTTAATAGTTGTTTCTTTTACGTTATTTTTTTATTTATTACCTGTTTTTATCATTTAGGAATGATGTGAAATTAAAAATAAATATTATAGTTGTTAAATTCTATAGAAAGGTAAACTTTTAACTTTTTATTTATTTTTTTTTGTTTTTAGGTTTTTAAATTATTTTCAGAGAATATAATTGGACCTACAGCTCTTACTGAGGCAGCTTTAAATCGGGTTAAAGAATTCGCAGAGCACAATGCATTTATAGCACTTACTGAAGACATAGCCAAAAAACAAGCAAATCTATCACAATGCAGATTTAATGACGGTAAGCCCTTATCTGAACTTGATGGGGTACCTATTGCAATTAAAGATAATTTTTGTACCAAAGAGGTAATATGTTCTTTCAATTATTCTTAATAATAGATACTCTATTCATTTTATTTAAAAAAAAAACTGGTATTTAACTATATATTGAGGTTTGATATTGTTTTCTAAATTACAAAACAACACCAGAACAGAATATATAAGAACCAGAATGTAAACTCAATTAAATTACGGCGTTACAGCAGTCCGACAATGTCGACATAAGGACGTCGGCCAAGTTTGCTGGAAACAGGGTCGGCACAGTGCGCTGTCGGCCGATACCTATTTTTTGTGAATTCCAAAAAAAAGGAAACTAAAACTATTATATATCATGTACCTATCTTGTACTGTTTCTGAAATATAAATTAATTTGTTATTTTTTAGAACTAAACCAGCTTTATTACAAATTACAATACCTTTTTAACCAATAACCAGAATAGTCCTATTTCACATAGTTTCCTAGGACATAGATGCATTGTCAGATGTAACAAATATTACGATATACTTATACAGAGTGTGCAAAAAATTAGGTTCATTTATATAAATAAGTATGTAAAACTCGCTTTTTTAAATGGGACACCCTGTATTTTAGTTAGGATTAAAAAGAGGGACGAATGCACTTTCGATTATTAATTCGATTACATACCTGTTATCATTAGTTACTATATCTTATTTGGGGTTTAAAAATTTATAAGGCCATGGGCGCTTGAGGCTTGTTAAAAAAATGATTGCTCTTGTTTATGCAAAGTTACAATAAAAAACTAACTTCAGAAAGTTTGTCTTATATATTCTGGGCCGGATAGTTAGAGTGAAATTTATTCAACTTAGTAGTTTTGGTTAGTGTTTGACAAGTTTCATATTATTTTATCAGTCACAAACAACATAAATAAAGGTAAAAGTAAAGTGATTTGCTGTGCACGAAATTGTTTGAATAAAGGATATGTGTGCAACCTTTCAATTTTTTCCTTGCCAAAAGAAGTACAAAAGTAAGAAATATTTCGTTAATCTATTTATATGCATACCTCTTGAAAAAAGCCCGAATAGCCGCTTTTAATTTTTTACATTATAAGTAAACAAAATTTTAGGTATATTTTAATCATATAAAATACTTTCTTATGAAATTCTGGATATAGAACCCAATAAGATTTTTTAACATGACACGATATTGTGGGTCATGAGTAAAAAAGGAGTGATTTATATTATATCATATTATAGAATTTTCAGTAAGGTTTTATATAAGATACACTACTACTTGATGAGCTAATTCAAAATTGAATAAAATAATAATCACCCGATATCTGAATAGTTTTTGTATATATAAGCTGCGCCTTTGCAATGAAAAGAAACATGATTCGGACAACAGTTAAAAACATACAGGGTTAGATAAAAAAAAACATGTTTTTTATGCATTTTAAAAGCTGTGCATAGAATGGGTGATATTTCTGACTTAGTAAATAAAGCCAACTAATAGGTAAATACTGTTTCCATTTTATTTTTATCGCTTTTAGCAAAGGTGATATAAATTTTCGTTAAATTGCATGTATTTTTGGAAAAGTTTTCGCTTTAAATTCACTCCATATGATGCCTATGGTAGGTTACCATAATGGAGCATACAAGGTGTCCCATCCTACAATATTTTAAGGCAGTCAAGTATCTAAGGGTAGCAGAAAATATTATCAAATTATCAGTTGTTAGATTCATAACCTTAAACAGCTGCGGTGACTACCCGTAAAATACTTACATATATAATAACATACAAGCTAAAGAAAAAAATATGGTAAACATCCTTTACCCAGAACTTTCCTCGTTATTAATCGTTCCTTTTATAAGGAATAGTGAAGTGTGACCTAAGTGAAGTCTGCACACAGTCATTTAGTAACACATAATACTGTTAAGAAATCATGATCCTTGCGTTTAGATGGTGTCAAATTGGAATTAATTTCCGACGTTTCACCTGCGATTGCACGGGATCTTCATCGCATAAGATCAACAAAACTGAATCGCATGCGTTAAGTTTTTTAATTTGACACCTAAACCTTTGAACCATGATTTCTTAATTGACTTCATTCGTGAAAGCTTTCTTCTACATATTAAATTCTGTCTTCTAAAATATTTTTATTGGGCGCCATTTTGTTCCACCATATTGGATTCTTACCGATATTTTACCAGTTTCTACCATTGCCACACTTGATTTTTAGGCTTAATTTAAAATAAGTGTAAATAAGTAGATGTTTACACTGATTTTTTTAAACATTTCATTAGGCCGCCATTTTGTTCCGTCATGTTATTTTGTATCAAAATTTTACCATTTATATAAAATTTGGAGTCAGTTGAATAAGAAGGATTGATTTTTTAAACATTTTATTTGGTCGTAATTTCACACTTAGTTTTTGCACAAAATTTGAACAAGTCATTTTTTCAAGCTGATTTTTTAAATATTTCTTTAGGGCACTATTTTGTTTTGCCATCTTGGATTCATACCAAAGACATGATTTTTGAGCAAAATTTAAGGTAAACTGGATGATTAGTTTTTTAGTAAATTTTTTTTAACATTTCCTTATGCTGCCATTTTGTTCCGCAATATTAGTTTATACCTAGTGTTATAGGTCAACCCCATATGACCTCTAATTTTAGACCAAAATTTGAAGTCAGACTTAGGGAGGCAAGTACCATTTCAACATGAATGTGTAGATTTTCTAATATTATATGTAGTTAGGCTATATCTTAGATATATATATATATATATATATATATATATATATATATATATATATATATATATATATATATATAGCTCTTTTATACTATAAAATACATACACAGAAATTTTAAAACCCTTAATAAAATCAAAGCTATTATTTGGAGAAACCAATAAACTCTTTAAAACGAACTTTATAGTCTACACTAATCCAATTTATTTAAAAACTCGCCCTACTTGAAATCTAAATGTAGGTGTGAGCCACAGTAGGCAAAGGAGTTGCAATTGAGGACAAATGATTGACTTCCTTAATTTAACCTAAACCTAACCCAGCCTACACTTCTGATATAAATCTGCACCAAGGTTGTTTGTAGCTAAGACATACAGGTATGAACATTATTTAAAAATGCAGGAATACTTTAAATTTAGAACAATTCTGAAATTGCATTTACAAAATAAACAATTAAACCCGAAAAATAAGTACTAAATATTTTTGGATTTTCTAAACATCACTTATAACTTTTTGATCACTCTAGGTCTTTTAATTAAATTTTGGTGATTAAAAGTATTATTTTTGGGTAGACTTTTATCAAGAAAACATTTTCCAAGTAAACTGATAGTAAACAAGTTTACAAAATAAACATTCTGGGAACTTTTTTGTGAACGCAGTACGAAATTAGCTTTTCAGTAAGCGTTTTACAACTGAATTAATTGTATTTAACTTTTTATACATTTCTTCGAAAATGTTAAGTTATATTATTATTAGTCTTAGATCAATTTTTAATTTCGATGTTCGATTAACCTGTCTGTATACCGCAGTTAAATTTTAGTAATGTGAAAATTGGCCTTTTTTCAAGCACAAATTTTATCAAATATAAAATTTTTTAGGAAACCGGTGAAAGTTCCAATATTTTTTGTGGACACTGTACAAATCCAACTTTTTAGAAAGTAATTTATAATTTAAATTATTGCTGTAGGGAAATCAAACTGACTAACCCTTGCTAATATTACATATTTTACAATAATGTGCTTAACTTACACTAGTATTATTAAAAGGTTTAAGTACAGACCTGGAAAATGGAAACGATGGAGGGCGAGGTAATGGCAACTTGACACCCTAACTACAAAGGTGGCGTTTGTGAGTTTGTTCTGGTTCTTATATATTCTGTGACACCAGTAAGCACTTTATTTAATTATTTAAAACTGTTTTATTGTACTCGTATGTAACGTATAAAGCGACGTATCTTTAACGAATATCTAATTTCAGTCAGATCAAAAACCCAGATAAAATTACTAAATAAAATAACTCATATAAAATAATTATAGTTTAAACGTAAGTGTTTAAAGAAATTAACAGGACATTTTTAAAAAGCTTCAAATTTTTTAAAAACTTCGGAATAAACTAAGTTGGAAATTTATTTTAAAATAAATTACAAGCCATTTTCCAATAATTTGCTCAGTTTACAAATCCTACGAATATCAATTAAAAAAAAACTGCATCAAATTCTACTATTATGGATGATATAATTTAAAATTACAATTTTTTTGACAGTAACTTTCAAATTTATTAAGATAATTGATGTATTCTCTTATGTTTGAAAAAATTGAAACTGTATGTATTTTAAAAGAATGAATAACTTTCATCATATAGCATTATGCTTTACTCAGTTACCAAATAAACAGTCTATTTTATCACTTGTTCATTTCTTCTATTACTTTTTGTTTTATAACAGGTTTAAAGAATGAGTTTCGCTCAAACTGCAACTTGAATTTTTGCTATTGCTCGCAAATCCTCACCCGTATAACATGGATTTTCAGATAGCAACAACTTGTGCCTCAAAAATGTTGGAGAATTTTAACCCGACTTATAATGCTACAATTGTTGAAAGATTGGAAAAGGCAGGTGCCATACTTATAGGCAAGACAAACTTGGACCAATATGCTATGGGATCAGGAACTGTAGATTCTATTTATGGCCCTTCAAAAAACATATGGGGTTGTCAAGAAGAGTCAAATTTTTACATTGCTGGTGGAAGTAGTGGAGGAAGTAGTATAGCTGTTGCAACTGGAATGTGCTATGGGTAAAAAGTTCTTTTTAGTTTTTTATAAATATGAAATTTTATCCTGAACTTCCAGAATGTTTCTTAAAGAAAGATTTTAAATGCTATGTCATTGAATTATTAGTTACATACTTTATCAGAATCAGAAATAATATACCAGGTGTACAATTTAAAGAAATTAAAGTGGCTCCGGACGAGTGACAATAGTAGGGCCCAAAAAATTTTATACAGTATGATCAAACTAGTTGTCAAGCTAAATTTGTTTTGTATTTTTTATGGTTTTCGATGTATGAGCTGTATTAAAAATGTATATAGGGTGTTTAGAAAAAGCGTGACAAAAAGTAATCCAATTTATCTGTTTATCAAGCGAGTCTTTTCTTATGCATTATAAAGATATTAGGTTTAATACTTTTAACTTTAAAGACAACCGAAAAAATTGAGAAAATCAGTGCCATCAGAGATAGTGCATTAGAGAGACATCAAGAGAGGGAGAACATTTTTATGAAATGTGGACTCAATAAGAAGCAAGGAGCCATATGAATAAAATTGCAAATGTTTTTACTTACTATTTTTGAGAAAGACTTATACCCTAAACTAATATTAAAAAGCTAGCATTATAGTAAAAGCATTTTCTATCTTATATTCATATGACTGGTTTAATGAATATAGAATATACAGAGTGCTGCGTATTAAAATATTTAAATTTTTTTATGGCTTTTTTTCTAAGCACCTAACACTGAGCGAAATTAAATGGCACTCTTTTTTACTCTATTATAACGTCGTTATCTTTGGATATATCGTAGACCCATAACTTCTCAGACAGGGACAATAATATTGTTTGAGAAAATTATACGGAACTGGACTTTTTTCCCAGTGTGACGCCTTTAAAGTTGTTGCAAAAAAAACACTCGGTATATCATGAACTTAGTATATGGAAATATCCTGTGAGAACTTATAAAGAACTTCCAACAGGATTATACTGGTTTAAAAGCGTGGTAGGCAAAACAATAAAATGAAAAAATGTTTTTAGTTATCAAAAAAAAATAGATAAAAAGTATTAATGTAACAGCCATAATTTTTAATACCTGCTTGAAGCCTTTTTCGCTATTACTCAATTGCTACTGAATAGTTACTCGCCACAATTTTCCTTAGTATATGGAAACCCAAATTTTGATATTTGTCTAGTCAGTCAGCTTTGATAAAAAAAAATTAAATAATTGTGTCAAGTTGTTTACGATACGATATGGATTTAACATGAAAGTGTAATTATTATTAAAAGTTTGAGAGAAGAATTATGGTGCTAAAACAATTTTAAAATTATTTCCTGATCGAAATTTGCGTTTAAGAACTGTTAATAGTTCTTTAAAACAGTTATGAGAAACTGATGGTTCTCTAAAAATTAAACCAGGACGTGGCAGAAAGAAAAGTTCTAGAATACAATAATGTTAGAAACGGCTAAAGATGACGAAATAGTAGCTAACAGAAAAATAAAAATGTTATTAATATAAAAGAACATCAGTAGGAAGAATAAAAAAGAAAGACTTGAAGTGTTGGAATGAACATAATCAGGAACATATTAATAAAGGTATTAAACAATGGTGAAGAAGACTTTAAGCTGTTGTCACAAATGATGACGGTTACATTCATATTTTTTCTATGTTTTAAATAATTAGATAAAATCAGATATTTTTAAATTTATTTATATTATATTTATTTCCTGATCGAAATCGAATTTGCGTTTAAGAAGTGCTAATAGCTTCTTAAAACATTCTTTGAGAAACTGATGGTTATTTAAAAATTAAACCAGGAGGTGTTAGAAAGAAAAGTACTAGAACACAATAAAATTACAAAACAAGAAGACAAATTATTCTTGCAAACCAATAGATTAAATAAAACATTCAAATATGACAAATAGGTGCAATAATTTTACTGAGTTTGGTGTAGCCCATTTAAATTTAAGGTCTATTTTTACAGGTTTTCCTGAGTTTTCAGATATGGTTACAAAGAACAGTTTTGATGTTGTGGCAGTCACTGAGACGTGGTTAAGTGCTCCTGTGGCTTCAGACAGAGTGCATATTGATGGGTATAAGTTTTTTAGGTGTGATCGCCCTGAGGGCAGGGGAGGTGGCGTTGGGATATATGTTAAGGAGTCATTCTCTAGTGAACCATTACCTTTGCAGGTACCAGAGAGAATTGAAGGGTTTGAACATTTTTGGATTAAGGTTAGAGTAAATATTAAGACTACCATTGCTATAGGTGTAATTTATCGTACAAAAAATAATGTCGTAAATTGTGTAGAGTCTCTTGATAGATTTCTTCCAGAAATCTTCACATCTTATGAGTCTGTTATTGTCTTGGGCGATCTAAACATAAATATGATGCCCAGTAATATGCCAAATCCTGTGTCCGATATGTTTGATGTGCTAGGTTTCTCTCAGGTTATATCGGAACCTACTAGAATTGGAAGGAATACCTCTTCCCTGTTGGACCCTGTTTTTGTTAGTGATGCTGACTATGTTACATCTTCAGGTACCTTAGAGGCAGATACCATAAGTGATCACAGGTTGATGTACTGTAAGATTAGGGTTCAATCAAAGAATCGTTTTCAGAAGTTTGTCACCTACAGAAACTTCAGAAATTTTGACGAAAACTACTTTTATAATGACCTGTTAAACGTACCTTGGGACCATCTTTACTACATGGCGGATATTGAAGAAAAGGTTTCTTTTCTGACTGGTCACCTAGCATCACTTTTTTCCCATCATGCTCCTCTTATAACATCAAGGGTCAATAAACCTCCAGCACCCTGGCTTACCCCCGCGCTAAAGGCTCTAATGAGAGAAAGAGACAAGGCTCAAGCAAAGCTCAAAAGAAACAGGTCACAAGAGAATTTAGATAATTATAAGACTTTGCGAAATCGTACCTGGAATTTCTGGAACGAAGAAACGCAAAAAGTTTCTGGAAGGGACTTGGACAGGTGGGTGCATACTCAAGTTCAAAAAAGAATTCGGATTTGCCTCAGGCCTTATCCAACCCAAATGAGATTAACGGGCACTTCTTAAGTGTCTTCCAAAAATCTGATAATTGCTTAAATAAAGTAGCTTTTTACATGACTAACAAATTAAATGCAGATCTCAGTTTTAGTTTTAGATTGGAATCCCCTGAAACCATCTTAAAATATATCTACAGCTTACAGTCCAATGCTGCTGATAATGATGAACTTTCTCTCTATATGCTAAGGCTTAGCGTGCCTGTTATTTTATATCACCTGACCCATATTATTAATTGCTGCCTGGAGACTGGGTATTTTCCGACGGCCTGGAAGGAGTCGATTGATCAATCGATATATATATTATATATATATATATATATATATATATATATATATATATATATATATATATATATATATATATATATATATATATATATATATATATATATATATATATATATATATATATATATATATATATATATATATATATATATATATATATATATATATATATATATATATATATATATATATATATATATATATATATATATATATATATATATATATATATATATATATATATATATATATATATATATATATATATATATATATATATATATATATATATATATATATATATATATATATATATATATATATATATATATATATATATATATATATATATATATATATATATATATATATATTTATATATATATATATATATATATATATATATATATATATATATATATATATATATATATATATATATATATATATATATATATATATATATATATATATATATATATATATATATATATATATATATATATAAATATATATATATATATATATATATATATATATATATATATATATATATATATATATATATATATATATATAATTTTATTGTGTTCTAGCACTTTTCTTTCTAACACGTCCTGTCTCTCGTTTTTTGCTCAAAATAACTAAGTTATTAAAAACGGTGATACTAGAAAACTGAGACAAAATTGAAGCTACCTATTTTCATCACATATTATCCTACTGTCAATATATCATATATAATCAAATTTATACTCTCTACAAAATATCTATTTACACTCCGCCATCTCCTTACAATCACTTTTGACCTCCCCGTTAACTTGAACCTTAATAATTCTGTTGTTTTCTTTTGTCACTAATCCGTTGGCCAAGTGGTTCCCCCATTTTTCTGAGGTTATGCAATTTCTTGTTGATAATACTTTTTTTTATTACAGTAACTACTCTTTTCCTACACTCCCTATACCTAGTTATATCACTATCCTTCAAATCATTAAACCACTCCTTATATCTGGGTTTACTTATTTTTCTGTTCTTGGGGAAACTTGGTCACTTTAACTTATTATAATATAGAATTCGATATATTTTTCATTTATAACCCTATAGTGCTTCTATAGTTCAACAATCACTTTTGTTTACATAAACTGCATCTTGAATTTAAATAGACTTTAATTTGTTGCGTTTCCACAACTTGTCATGCACGGATTTTTGGTCTGTTCTCCGTTGGATGAGTAACTTTTTGTATAATTTGTTTCAAACATTATTCTTAGCAATTTTTTTCATCTAACCGGGTAGATAGATTGTGACGCCCAGTTTGTTAAAATCTTTCATTATGAATGTTGTATAAGCACTATCTGCCTCATTTTCACATTGGCTCTCAAAGAGTGATAAAAATTCAGACTTACTTGCACTATGGGAATGACACAAGTTACCAATAATATAACCTGAATGGTTAACACAGATTTCATAATAAGAAACCTATAATTTTTTTGATACTGATACTCTTGTTTATGTATAGATAGTTGTTCAATGCTGAGTTAGTACTGGACAATGACACCTGATTTTCGAAAAGGCGGCGTTGTCAAAGTTAACTCGTTATGCGAACAATAAAATATAACTGCCTTTAAGATTTTTTTTTTGTTCTAAAGTTATTATCCTTGTTTATATATGCCCATCTATAAACAAGATTACTATCTCCCTTTGATGATGTAAGTGCACTGATAAATGTCATAATAACTGATAACACGATTTTCGACAGCTAATTGGATATTCAATTTTTTTCGATTTGGGAACATAGTGTAGTCACTATCGATCAACCGAACACAGCAAAAATTAAGTAATTAGGTACATTTGATTGTGTAAATACAAAATTTGAAAATTGCTGTTATTTATTAATGTCTAATGTAGAGCTGTATAACAAAATTTCTAATGTCAACGATCCATGTGCTTTTAAAAAATGTAGGCCGTCCACACTATGAAATAAATGCTTTTAAAAAATAATGAAAAACGTCTAATTTAATTTTAAAGAGGGCTGGAAACCTCTTGGCTCTTTAAAATTAAATCAGTAGAAAAAACACTAGTGTAGCCAGGAAAAAATTCCTGGGGTGACAGAGTTCTAAAATTTTACGCAGAAATTTGGGACCGAGTCTAGAATATATAGTTGGCGCATTACCTTTCTGGAATGACGTCATTTTTGGTTATTTTTGTTTGATTTATGTTAACTGACAGTGACAAAAACATTTTGAAAAAACTCATTGTCGTTTCTTTACAACAGTCAATGCCGGTTTTGGTTATGTGTCTTTCAGAATATATTCGCCAAATTGACATTGATTTGTTGTGATTCTTTTTAAACTTTTGCAAGATGCCGCGAAGATATAATCAGCAATCACAGCTAATAGTTTTGAATATCTTGGCTTTTTTTCAATTGGAAAAAGAGCAAGCTAAAAATGGAATCCTTCCGCAAACTGATAATATAATTGAACGAGCTTCAAATGCAACAAAACTTAACCATACAACAATCATAAATATTAAGAAAAGAGGAATAACGAGCGATGAATCCTTTACCTCCAGAATGTCTCAAAAGCAAAAAGAGGTAAAAACAAAAATTACAGATTACTTAAAGAACAAAATAAGAGATACGATCTACTGCATGTATGCGAAAAATGAATATGTTACAATGCAGACTTTGCTTAAAAAACTAAAAGGGATAAATGAATATTTTAATTTTTCCATCACCTCGCTAAGAAAATACGTAAAAAGTATTGGTTTTAAGTGGAAGAAATCAAATAATAGAAAATACCTGATGAATTTGCCCCACATCGTCCACAAGAGAATCAATTTCTTGAGGGAATATGTCAAAAATCAAAATCTAGGACAAGATGCTTATACCACCGTATTTATTGATGAGACTTGGATTTTTAGTAAAGGTTCGTTTAGAAACAGCTGGCAGGATAACACTATGTCTACAAGTTCTAAAAAAGCTAGTGAAGGTCATCGATATATTGTAGTTCACGCTGGATCAAAGGAAGTATTTATTAAGGGGGCCAGTTTAATATTTAAAAGTGGACTAAAAAGCGGAGATTATCATGATAATATGAACAAGCAAAATTTTGAAAATTGGTTTAAAAATCAGCTGGTACCAAATCTTCCTCCAAAAAGTTTGATAGTGATGGACAACGCAAGCTATCATTCCGGCCTTTTAGAGGATATTCCAAGAAAATCATGGACAAAGCAGAGATTGATTGGATGGTTAAAAGAAAAGAACATTGACTTCCCAGAGAGGGCCATGAAGGATGAAATATGGAGCATTGTAGAAAAAAATTGTAACATTGAAAAAACATTCTACCTTGACGAATATGTGAAACCTTTGGGCCACAAAATACTAAGACTTCCTCCATACCATTGTCAATTTAATGCTATTGAAATGGTATGGTCTGAGTGTAAGAGGAAATACGACCAATACATTGCTAGTCTGAAGGGAACATCATCGGAAGTTTTGGCCATGTGGGAAAAAGCGATAAATGAAGTATCTTCAGAGCATTGGAAAAATTATGTCAGCCACACAGAAAGGGTAATCCAAGAAGCTTGGAAGACAATACCGATATGTGATGCTTCAGACATTGCGCCACTTGTAATTAGTACCGACGAAGACAGCAGTGACGATGAAGAATTTAGTTCTGATTCTGAAGACAGTGAAGGGGAGTAGTTTTTATTTTTAAAGTTAGTTAGTTATACATTAATTTCTCTCTTTTAGTTTTTAAAGCAAAGTCTGCATTGTAACATATTCATTTTTAGCATACACGCAATAGATCATATCTCTTATTTTGTTCTTTAAGTAATCTGTGATTTTTGTTTTTACCTCTTTTTGTTTTTGAAACATTCTGGAGGTAAAGGATTCATCGTTCGTTATTCCCCTTTTCTTAATATTTTTTCAGTATTGTCTGTAATTGAGAATTAAAATAATTTTGATGAAAATGGGTAACTGGCGTCAATTTATTACATTGCAAACAAAGAATAAGACTAAGATGAAAGAATTTATATTAGTAAAGTCTTATTTGCAAAATAATTTTAGTTTTTGAAGTTATAATAGTTATTTTTGTATTAAGTGTGCAAAATGAGGGTTTTTTTTATGGCAATGAGAGTGTTAATTTTTTGCCAGCCATTTTCGACAAGTTGCAGCACTTTCTGTACAGAAAATGCCAATTTTAAATTCGCTTTAGCCAGTGCTGAACGCACCCCTCCTATCTACATCACTGCATACGTTTAGGTTAGGAATCATCGCTGAAATATAAATAATATAAGAAATACGTTATTTGAAACCAGCGTGACGTCATTCCAGAAAGGTAATGCGCCAACTATATCACCGTTCCGAGTGGACAAGGTCTTGTTATGTCGTGTTTGTACTAAATAAAGTATATTTTTAATACAAAATCGCACTATATAAAATAGGTATTTTTAATGTGCTTGTAATTTTGGTAGTTTGAATTAAAAAGATTATTCAGAAGCAGCGTGCACCAAAAAAGATCATTTAGCGTTCAAAATACGAGAGTTCTAACCACAACTTGTTACGTTCTGGACACGCGTTTCGCCAACCAATTTAGCATCATCAGCAGATGATATAAACTGTTTATATCATCTGCTGATGATGCTAACTTGGTTAGCGAAACGCGCGTCCAGAACGTAACAAGTTGTGGTGTAGTGTGGTTAGAACTCTTGTATTTTGATCTATCTTCCACCACAGGTTCCAGTGTTAGGAATCATTTAGTGTTATTAAAGTGTATAAAATTTAAAACTGTCTTGTTTATTGGTTCAGAAAATCTAAGCAGGCATTATAGATATTATATGTTCAATATACTACTCAGTATGAAAATTCAATTTTTATAAAGGTTAATTTCTACCTATTAATCCCATTTTCACAATTAATTTTTCTGCAAAATTTAAAGTCAGTTGAACAAGATTTTTTATGTTGATTTTAAAAAATTTTATTTGGCCGCCATTTTGTTTCGCCATGTTAAGTTCGTACCACACCTTAACCAATTTATCTCTATATCACGTTTAATTCTTGCAAAAAAAATGAAATTAATTTAATAAATAATATTTTCAGGCTGATTTTTTTTCGCTATCTTAAGTTCGTACCACACCTTTACCAATTTATATCTATATCACATTTATACATTATATCACATTATTATAATACAAAATATTTTCAGGCTGATTTTTTTAAATATTTTATTATGCCGCTATTTTGTTTTATTAAAGTGCGGGACACGAAAGAAATCCGGGCGGAGTCAATTGGTTTAGGAAGGTCGGCCAAGAAATCTCTTTAAACCAGGTTAAGGTGTCGTTCTTTAAATAATATGGCACTCCTTTTTGACTATACGCACTTCAGATAATTAAAAAAATGTAACTATGCTTAATGAATCTTTATCTATATTTGTCTGTTTACTTTCGTGTACCGCACTATCTCTTTTGTGTAGCAAAAACGGCGAACTTTCGAATTTTAAAATGAGTTAATTTTGATTTTTCTTGATCGATTTACCTATAAATATATTTTTTCTTGAGTTCGGTCATTAACGGTTCCCGGGCTACTGCCTACGTCCACTATTATTGGACCACCCAGTATAGTGATACACGATTTACAAGTCCAGATTTTACAAGGGCAGCCAGCATCAGATCCAGTAAACGAGATTTATCAACAATTTTATTTATGCAGTTCGTCTTTGGGCTACTCGGGTATGCCAAAAGTGGCCGTCTGTCTCCGTTTGTCATATTACTTTATACAGGGGCCGTCATTTTGAAGTACTATACAGAGCGTTTCCTAATTTAAAAAGAAGTTTAAAAACATTTTTTTTCATGCCAATTCTGATGCTATTGTAGATAACTGCATGAAATTTGATACACTTCTCCTATGCATTAAGGAGCATACGAATTTACCCAGGTTAATTACATATGCACGCCACTGGTAGAAATTTCAAAAAGTGATTGTTATGATATTGATATATGTATGATATATATAAAAAAAATGCCCTTTTATGCATAAAAGACGTGTATCAAATTTCACACAGTTATTTATCTATAATAGCATCAGAATTAGGATTTAAAAAAAAATATTTTTTTAAAACCCTGTATCTCCAAAGTTAAGACTTTTAGGTTCATAACTTTTTTCTTAAAAAGGTCCAAGAATCACCCCCCTTTAACATTAGCACGCAATTAGGAAACGCTCTGTATAGTACTTCACAATGACGCCCCCTGTACAAAGTAATATGACAGACGGAGACAAACTGTCACTTTTGGCATACCCGAATAACTCAAAGTCGAACTGCATAAGTTAAAATTTTGATAAATCTTGTTCACCGAAATCAGTGCTGGCTCCCCTACTATAACTACATTGATGTGTTAATTTTGGAAAAACATGAGTTCTGTAGTTTTCAAATATTAATTGCAATATTAGATATTTTTTGACACCCGGTATTGAACAGAAAATTCATTATTTTAAAGCAGTTTATTGACAGCTGCTTTATGAACAATTTTACAAAATATGTGAAAAAAAACTAACCCATTTTTGAGGTTGACGGCTGTGATTCTAATGGTTCGATTCCTTCTAAATCGTTGTCTTCCTCTGAAAATGATGACACAATATCGCGTCCTTCTTGAATATATTGCCTTACAGTTGATAGATATTTCATCGGCCAGTGAAAAATATTTGGTCTCTCAATGAGCAATTTTCGTTTATTTTGGCACTTGCGCCAAACAAAACCATTTGATCGTAAAAGCCGATTTAAGGTTTTATACCCGAACGGAAAATCTATTTTGTTCTTTACAGCGCGAAGTAGGGATTTGCAGGTCGGAACCTTCTTCAAGTTTATATAAAAATCCTCTATTGTTCGTCGAATTACTTGAAAATCACCATCGTCAAAACTTTGTATGATAATCGGGGTCTTTTTTTACCAGAAGATTTTAAAGTTGAAGTAGAACATGAGCGATGATTATGTTCTCTTTGAATTTTTCTTAAACTACTTTCAACATCAGTGTAAAATGCAGCGCGTTCTGTTCGATTTTGAATTGAAATAGTCAAACTATTATTTTCAGCTTCTCTAGTACCGGCCTCTATAACGCTCGCAATAACTTCACGTGCACCGCTTCGAATTGTTTTTCTTCTTTTGCTCGCCATCGTTACTTCGAAATAATAATTCAAATTCAACGCAACGCATTTATATAGAAATGAAAACAGATGCTCGAAATGTACAGGCGCCACTGGAAATAGCGAGAACCTTCTAGCGGCAAGTGCATGGAGACTCTAGGCACATCCCAATTACAAGTGGACCAGTGTGAAATTTACTAAATCCTCGATTAATTTTCCGTACCGCTTAGCTGGCGCACTTTATAGGTGAAGCGGCAAACTATTACAACAAATAAAATAACATAAAATTTATTTGCGTACACAAATTTTACTTTTCTGCTTGCTTAAGACTATGAACCTTTATTTTAAGGACCGCCCGGTTTTCTTTCGTGTCCCGCACTATATTTTGGATTCATATCAAAATGTTATCAGTTCATTCCTATGTAACACTTGATTTTTGTGCATAATTTGAAGTAATTATCCAAATTAGGTTTTTAGTATAATTTTTTTTAAAGTTCTAAATGGTTTTTAAATTCCGATTGTTTTTATGTTCGAGTGGTGTATTATTTGGGGTCAGGATCCAGTAACAAAAAACAAAAGTCATTTTTTAAGTTAGCCCGCAGATATTTCCTAACCTCAAATAATACACCACTCTAACATAACACCGAGAAGATCGTTAACGAAAACCATTTAGAAATTTAATACCTGATGGGAAATATCTGCGGACCAACGGAGAACGTAATGACTGATAATATGGGTTACATGCAGGGTATAAAATCTAAATATGTGTCCTGAGGTTGCAAGTTGCGAAACATCGACAAATTAAAAACAGACGTTTGTTTTTTTTACTGGATCCTAATCCCAAATAATACCCCACTCTAACATCAAAACAAGATCCTTAACGAATACCATTTTGAAACCTAATATCTGGGAAATATCTGCGGACCAATGGAGTAGGTAAATACTGTTAATATAAGTTTCATGCAGGCAGGAATATGCAACAATAAAGGTGCTGTGAAACGCTGATCGAGCCTAACCCCAAATAATACACCACTCTATCAAATTTCTTTTTAATATTGCTCCGCCATATTCGGTTTTTACGCAAATATTATCAGGTCATCCCCATATGACCCTTAGCTTCTGGTCAAAATTTGAAGTCAATGGGGTAAGTAGTTTTTAAGCTAAACCGCGAACTGACAGAGACAGACCGACGGAATTGTTAAAACATGTTTTTTTGGCATCTAGAGACGCTAAAACGTGAAGATACGTAAAACCTGAGAGGGTGATTTTTTCATGATTACAAACAGTTTATTTGGCCGCCATTTTGTTCCGCCATCTTGAATTAGTAACAAAGTTTTACTAGTTGATCCCTATACTACAATTAGTTATGGCACACAATTTGAAATCAGCATGAAAGCAGTTTTTCCAGGCTGAATTTTTAAATATTTTATTAAGGCGCCATTTTGTTCCGTCATCTTGGATTCGTACCAAAATGTTACCTGTTGATTCCAACATAATATTTGATGTTATAATATAATAGAATAAGTTATAAGAGAACACGTTACAATTTAATTTTTATCTTACATTTTTCAGAAACTATAAAATGTAACTAACACATAACACAATATTTGTTTTTAATCTATTTGAGAAAAAAGAAAAATATGTAAACATAGATACTGGTTATCAGTTATTCAAACCAATGTAAACCTATTTTAATCTCGTCGGCTCCCGTTTGCCCCACCTAATTTCTAGGTACATTCATTTCAAGGTTCCTATAATAGAGTCCAGGTGTCAGGAGCTCTCGATGGCCACGGTTGACCAACTATCTATCTATAAACAAGGCTAATGCTTCTGTAGGTCAATCCTATTAATACAAACTATCACATTTATTGTTACGCCACCGGCAATATTTGTTTCAAAGTCTTTTATATGTTGAGTGACTTAAGTAGGCTAGTTTCAGTTAAACATACAATCATTGCATTTAAGTTGAGTATAAAATTTTGTAATGTTACCCGCACGAATTTGGTGCTATGAAAAGAATGCGAGTAACTATGGAAATGGTGCATTATTCACTGGTGATTGACTAAAACTGCATATCCATGGACACGACCTGTTTTTGTCAATCCTCTCCCTTTCGTCGTGGCCCAAGATCCGGTGCACTTTAATTGACAAATATTTATATAATACTTTGACGGTTTTTCAATATTATACATACCTTTCGGACTTATAAAAAAATGTATTCTGGCAGTATGAAATTGAAGATCAGCTTAACAACAATCTACTTAAAATCCGTGCTACCTGAATTCTACCCCAATATGTAAAGTACAGATAATAGAGCAGAATTAAAATGTAAGAATTTACCAAAGTCTTTTTTATCGTAAATAAGATGTAAGATTTTTCTCTTCCTCTCTTTCATTGAATTTTGTTTGGCAAATCAGTGAACAGAGGTTTTTACAACCACCCAGTTTTCCTACTTCTGAATTTCTATCTATACAACAAGAATTCTTTAGATAAATGTGTGTCTTACATAATGGGGACAGTCGATTAAGCAATAAAGTAGTTTGTATATATAAATATAAGTACTCAATCCAAATCTCTACCACCCCGTTTTTAAAATTTATTCTGAATTCTCTCGATCATTGGTAAAATAATTTAACTCTCGATCATGTTTATGTGAACACTGTACTGAAAAAACCAGAGTACAGAAGCATATTTCAGGTTTGATCTTGAACCATGAAAACATAGAATATGCTGGCAATAGTCGGTGAAGAACGAGAAGCTTTGTGTCTTGTGTCACAAGAATCCTTAGACTTAAGTGTATAAACTACTGGAACTTCTCTTCAACAAATTAGAGGTTGCTAATGGCTTAATCTAATCTGGAATTTACTTGAATTCATTTAGGGCCTTAAAAAAGTGGTGCTATACTACTTTTGAACCTTCTAGCATTATCGGTGTCAATTAAATTATTAAATGTTTGTTTTTTATCTAGTAGCAAAATTTGAAATATCATTTCCCAGGGTAATAAATTCATTAAAGTAGTTTGTCATCATTCTGTTACTTTAATTTAATATTTAGAAGATCTATGTCAAATAAAGAAACATAAAAATATTCAATTAGTATTATTTCAAAGAATTTGTACATGTATGTTTCGTTAACTTTGTGGTTTCTCAATTTCAACTTCCACTCTAGGAAGTTTTAAGGTTATATTTAAAATTACAGTTCAAAGACGCAAGTTTCACGATCTGCATCATTTAAATTCATACATATCATTTAGTGTCCAGTTTTATTTGTTTCAGTGCTATAGGGTCAGATACAGGAGGATCAACTAGAAATCCTGCCTCGTATTGTGGAATAGTAGGTCTCAAACCGACTTATGGCTTAATATCCCGTTGGGGACTGATTCCATTGGTGAATTCTATGGACGTACCTGGAATCTTGACAAGATCTGTAGGTGATTGTGTCAGTATTCTGAATTCCGTTGCAGGATTTGATAGTAAAGATTCTACTTCACTTACAAAACCTTATAGGCAAATTAGGTGAGGTTAAACTGAATATTTTTGTAGATGTAGTGTGAAATAACATACCACTTGTAAAAGAGCTTACTTCAATTACCGGCACAATATTATGCATGATATCTTTATATATTCCTTTCTTTTTTTTCGGGGTGAGTAATGAACGAGTGTTCACTCGTATTCACAACAATTAAAAAACATTAAGAGCCGTTTCATATGGAGCGTACTGTCAGTACTGACCCTCAGCGCTGACCATCAGTGCTGATGGTTCATATGTGACGTACCTGCTTTCAGATGCATTGAGCGTATAGATGTATCAGCTTCGCAGCAGACAAGCAGTTGTTGCCGCTATGCGGTTAATTAAGAAGCAAAAAAAATGCAGGTCATCTGCCTTTGTCACATTATATTCCAACTTAAGAGAATTTTCATTTCCAGATATCTCAATTATTTAAACCCTATATATTTGTTCTCCAATTTTTTCGGCTACCTGATATAATTTGAATGTTATTCCTATTTTAATTATTTCTAGCAACTGCATAGGACAAAAAGTACCTTTTTCTGTTGTATCTGTAGAACTTTTTTCAAATTTAAAATTTTATGCAAGTTCGCTATTGATCAAAGCAAAATATTATATTAACGGTGTTTATAAGTGTATGCTCTCGGTTAGGTATGCGTGTGAGCGTACGCGTACGTGTCTTTGTTTGATACTTGAGAGAGAGAAAGAGAGGAGTATTATAGGAAACTCCTTATATGTGTGTTCTCATTCAGAGAATACTTTTTATTTATTAAAAAAATATTTACGTAATTTAATGAATTCAAATGAACTTTATTCGTTCCCATATTGTTTTAGGCTCCCCGATGCTAAGAATATGTCTATAAAAAATCTTAAAGTAGGTATATCTGTAGAATACTTCAATGAACATTTAAGTTCCGAGGTATATGAAGTATGGAATGAAGTAGCAAACTTATTAGAGTATGATGGAGCTATCGTTAAACAGGTATTTATATTATTTATTATCCTCAAGATAAAAAGCTTTAATCTGCTTTTAAGGGTGGTCAACATTCACCAACCTGTCTTGGTTTTTTCAAACTGTATGTTGAATATAATCGATATAAAGGGCGAGATTGTTATTGTGTTTATTGAGCTTTTAAAGGCAATCCATGAGATAAATCATGATATTATTTTTCTGATTAAAGAAAGGTTTGAGTTTAAGGAATTTGTACAATAAAATGCGTTTAGGTCAAACCAATTTGTTGCCCATCATAAGTCCCTAAGAGCTTTATCCTGGAGCCACTTGATTTTTGTTAAAAACATTGATGCTGAATTTTAGAGATCATTTTATATGTTGGCTTGAAATTAAGCATATTTTACAGGAGTTTAGCAGTAGTGCATTTACAGTTTAACTAATGTAAATACTTAGTGGATGTCAGCCCCAAAAGTCGTGTTCAATAGAATATTTCGAAAAAGCAAAATGCATCTAGTTTTCGGACGGAAAACATTACAATCACTGATGGGATATTTCAAATTAAAAACATTCGATATGTTGATTTTTAAAATAATATGTAACACCCGGTTATGAAATTCTAATACAAATATATTATAATCTGTCTGCAAGAAATATTGAGTGTTGCCAAACTCTAAATTTTGCAGGCAGAGATTTTGTCTTGTTGATTACTCTATAGTAGTAGATAAAAAGGGTTAATAAAATAGTGCCAATACATAGAGCCCACCGGTAAAGAAATGCATGAGCTTTACACATAGTTAGGTGTCTTAAAATTTATTCTATTCCGAGAAAAATTAGGGAAAAAGTAGGACTTTATCCTACAAATAAATAGCCGAAATTTAGTCAAGGTTAGGTAAATGGTTTTGATTAAACACTTTCCCCCGTATTCACTAAAACGGTTTAAGAGTTAGACCAGGTCTAGTTGCCATGGTACTTAAAACTCTTAGTTCATCAGTTATGTTTTGCGTATATCACTGTCAGTTTGTAAATTTGACATTTAGAAAAATTATTTGTTCAATTGTTACCAATGTTATCTTAAACCTACTACTGTCAAGTTAGACCCGGGGTGCGATTTTGCACTTATCATTTCGTTAGTTAACGAAAATTTTCTCCGTTCGGAGAGCAGTTCGGCATGACAATCGGATTTTCCGATCCTGGTTCGTGAAACAACAACCTACTACTAAAGCCGCCATTTTCCGAATCTGTCAGTTCATGAGTTTTTGATAATATCTAAATTTACTGCCTTGGAGTTTCATTTCGTAAGATAAAAAGTAGTTTTGATTACTTGAAAGCTAAGCCATGATATATTAGCATATGCATCATACCGTAAATATTCAACAGATGCCAAAATATTCAAGAAAATCATGAAAACATGAAACCTCCAAATAGGCAGCGAAGATACGAAACTCGTAAATCCTTCAAATTAAACAAGGTAAGCTAATCTGTTTAAAAAATATTATCTATGTCATATTATTACGAAACCTGTATATTTTAATTATTAATGAATCATTATTTTCAATTCAGTGAATTCTTCTTTCTTGATCATTTTGTTAGAAGTACCGGAAAACATAAAACGCTATCCTCAAAATGTACTTCTTTTGAAGAAATATTTAACAAAGTTGTGAATATTCTGTTTAAATATTAATTACATTATTTGCTATTTGGTGCAAAATTCTATATTACGTATTTTATTTTTAAAAGGGACCTATGTTAATATGTATTCCATCTATTCTAATCCAGCACCGCGGCTGTTATGCAACCACATAAACATTCCACAGAAAAATAATATAATAATATAGGCGAAATGCGTTCCTCGGGAGAACAAAGCGTTTTAAACTTAGAGTAAGAATAAAAATCTTACTCTAGGTTGTAATTGCCCGTTGTTACTGGGGAATGGCCCTCCCTATTTTAAGAATAGGCAGTATTTTATTTATTTAAGCGAATAAGAATATCAAATATCTAAAAAAAGAACTATAGTTGGAAGTATATAATGTTATAATTATTAGAGTAGGGAAATAATTAGTTATATTATATTACACAGTATGTGGTGTATGGCACATTTATTATTGAAAAGTAGAAAAAACTACGTAATATGGATTTTTTAAATGTGACACCTTGAATATTATTATCTAATTAAATTAGTCTTTTCATACCGATTATAAATATATGAGGTCAGAGAGAGATCAATTTTTTGGATAATCTTTAAAGATAAAGGTACCAAACCTGATATAATTGCTAACTTCAGATTAATTTAATGTTGCATTAAATGGGGCCAGCTAAAAAAAATATAGGTTATGTAATTTCTTCTATTCAGTAATATTTTGTATTCTTAGAAGATAATAGTGAAAAAATCCTACAATTATTGTGTTCTTATTTTCTATAGTTAAAGCTGTATCTAGATGTCAAAATATAAATAAAAACATTATACTTATAAAAAACTGTTTTGCATGTTTTTTACTTTGAACTAACTTCAAACTCATCATTAGAATTCATTAATATCTATGTAAATTTAAATAATAACAGACCTTTTTACCATTATTTAATAAGTTTCATTAATTTTGATGAAAGTTAGTTTAAAGTAAAAAGTTCACAATAGAATGGGGTAAGAAACAATTGTTTGATGCATACGGGAGCTGAGAAAAACAATACATCCAGAAAAATTTACATTTTGGTGAAAACACCCTTTATATAAAAAAAGTTTTTTGGTATTCGGGTGTGAATTATCCTGGGTAGAAAAGAACAATATAATATTTCGTTTTGTAATAGTCATTTTGTGTGTATAAACATTTTGTGAAAATGACAAGGGCTTAGATAATACTCTGTGTAACAGATTTCTTGTGGCATTTTGTATTTTCGAAGCGATAAATCCAACATATAGTGCTAGGCATTATCGAAAACCACAACTCAATATATAAGTTCTGGTTGAAAATTAGTAAACTTGAATTTTGTCTACAAATTTGGACACCAGTACCTAAAATTAATTAATTAATGTAGGGGTTATGGTTATATTGAATAAAAAAAATTGGGTTGAGGTACTATACATGCTGTTGGTTACAAACACAAGTTTAAAAAGCCATATTTATATGGATATTCTTCATATTTTCTTAAGGGGAATATGCTTCTTAAGTATTGCTTTTAATTTTTAACGAAAATTGGAAATATACCTATTTTATCAATAACGAAGTTTTTTTAATAGCATATTTACAGCTGATTTTTCGAAAAGCAATTTTTTTACAATATTTTTCCTTCTTTTTAGGTATTTCAAGTCACAGTGTGAGTCCTTTGGACCCTTTGTAAAAGAAAATGGTGTGTACTTACATATCACCAGAAATCAGCAGCAATGGAAACTAATTTCAGTTTGTAACAACTTGAACAATAAAAATATAGACTTGATTTTCACTATAAAATATCGCAACACTTTTAAAAAAAAAATAATTCAAAATGGAAAATTTCATTTCATCAATTTCATAATAATCAAAATGGAAAATTATTTCATTTATATCTTAAAGATTTATGACTATACTTAAATCTAAAAAAATAATTATATTTAGGCGTTTTATAGATACAGATTTACAGAATTTAGAAAGTTAGAGTTTGATACCATTATGAAATTAGTTATGGGTGGTATTATATATGAATCTTTAAACAAATTTTCAAAAGTTAAGGTATGAACGTAGAAATATTTATTTTTCAGTTCCAACTGTTTCTTTTGGTAGTTATGTAAAGTCTCCAAACGTCAATTTTTAGTTTTTAGATGATAAAATTACTCTATTAGGTATAGGATCAACTGTGCAGTAATTTTATTATTTTTAATGCAATGAAAAAAAATGCAAAGTAAATTTTCTTCTTCCCAATCATATGGTATCATATCAGTATCTTTGAAATATATAGAGAGTGACAAAATATCTATTTTTATTAAATGAATGCCCTGTCTATTTTTTACACCTATGAAAAGCTAAAAAATATCTTTCCAAAAAACTTCATGCCAAATTTTCTGATATACCCACCTATGATATTTAAAAAACTAAAATTAATACCTTCCTGCAAATGGCCATATTTTTTTTGAATATATAAATTTCGTAACAGTTACAAATAGAGTATTTCTTAAAAGGGCTTCTTTATACAGAGCATTCCGTGTAAAAAATTACACCGTGTGTAATATTTTTTAGTACAAGAAATAATAAAAATATTAGAGAGGGACTACTTTAGATGGCAATCAATTTCCCTCGTACAGATTGTCTGCATATTCAAATAATTTATTAGGCCGTCATTTACTTTTGTCATACAAGATTCGGACTAAAATTTTACCAGTCTGTCTCTGTTTCTCACTTGAGTTTTATACAATTTTATTTCATTAGGCCGCCATTTTGTTTCGCCATATTCTATATACCAAAATGTTTCCATTCCGTTGAAAACTTAAATTCAACTGGATAAGTAGTTTTTAAGCTATGCTGCGTAGACAGACTGACAGAAGTGGGAAAACATGGGGCCCAAGCACCCTAAAATGCAAAGTTCTGCAAAATTTTAAAGGGTTAATTTTTCATTTTTTACTCTTTTAAGCTGATCTAAATGCTGGTGGTTGCCATTCTTCAATAAGGACTTTTATTTATTTTAAACTTTATAATTAAATGGTAAAAGTATTAACTTCTATTTGTTTATTTTTCTAATGATTTAATAAATCCTATTATGTATTTTAATAATTTTAACACAGAATAAGTGTGTAACTTATTTTATTAAGACCATATTACCATTTTATTAAAAATCGTCTTAAAATAAACAATACATTTGGAAAAATAAAAAACATATTCTTATTACCAATTCATTAGATAAATATAGAAAACAAATGTATTAGAAATTAAAGTTGGAAGTTTCATTTTGAAAAAATATTTAATTCAGAATAAATATAACATTTTGACTAGTAGGTCTAAAACTAGTCCACTCTAATAAAGATATGTATGTATTTATCACTACAGTACATTGAATTTGTAGACAATAAAGAAAAAAAACTTAAGCTCTATCTCAAAATATGGCTTACTAAAGTATTCAACAATTGTCTGTTAAAATTATTAGATTTTAGTTTAATGTTGATTCTTTAACAAATGTTTGCTTAGTGTCCTATTTATTTAAAAAGGTGTTATGTATCTTAAAATAGTTATTTCCTACCTCGAAATACCTGACAGTGTCTTTAAGAATATCATATTCTCTAATGTCTCTAAAATATTTGGAAATACAAGTGCAAAAATATTATATTACGCCTTTGTAATAAGGTATAATAACATTAAAATCTGTTCTGGAAAAGAACAATATAACATCCACTAAAATGTTCACTTTTTTCACTGCACTCACATGTAGCGATTAATTAAAGTCAAATTTAGGTCTCTTGAAATCACCACTTATTTGTTAACTTCTGTTTTATTAGAATATTAGTAGGTATTAGGTACAATATTATTCACCATCACCAATTGATGCCAACAATGCTGCAATATCTTCCATTTTAGAAGTATAAAAAACACAAATATTAAGGATCTCCAGGCAGACCTTGGTAGCTTCAGATTTTTAACTCTTCATCACCTTTTAATTATTTCCAAAATAATAAAGTATACTTAATTAATTAGGCCAAACAAATGTGTCGTGTTTTGCTCACCGTCAACAAAATAATTTTAAGGTTAACAGTAATTGTCAAATCGTAATGAAAAACTGGCCTACTTGACGTCAAAAAATACATGCAATTTTCCATTTAAGAAATGGATGCTACTTCCAACCTTTGTCAGTTGTTTCGCTAAATCACGTGATTTAGCGATTCGTTAACTAACGAAATGATAAGTGCAAAATCGCACCCCCGGTCTAATTTTAAACCTCTTTAGTGAATACGGGCGTTTATATACAAATATCAGAAGAGGAGTTGTGAGTTGTGTGGCATACCAAAGCCACTGCGGAGTGAGTCTCTTAAAGAATAAATCATTGTAATTGGGTCGCAACTTCTTGCATTTCTCCCATTTACGCGTTAATTGAATATGAGCTCTGTTATACTTCATGCATCCTACAGCGTTTCGGCTACCTACTGGTTTTTGTATTTCGTCTATTGTTATTTGTAATGGTTTTCCTAGATGTCGCGATGTTGGCCGTTTGTTGGTCCATTATCCTTCTGCTATGAAAATCACGTCTCCCTCTCATAAATTGTTTTTTTTATTTATCTTCTAGTTTTAGTCGAAAGGTGTAAGTTTACGAAAAATAAAGACAATAAGACCCCGATGTAAAAAAAATCCTTGTGCGGAATCTGGGTACTTCTTGCATATCCATACCATCTGAGAGAGTTTTTTTGAAACCGGGGCAATTAACAAATTGTCGGAGAAACAGATTGCTTCTAAAAAAATTTGTTGAACTTAAATTCCTAAATTCACCTATTAAATTAACTTTTTCTCTATATTAAATATTATTTTGCATTCTGAATATTATTTCGTTTTAATAAAAATAAAAAATAATATATAAAGTGAATCATCCTCGGATTATCGAAATTATTTTTATAACCGGATAAACACGATAAAAATAAAATGGTTTTTCCCAAGGCTAATTATAAAATAGAATAGAATTTATTCATATAAAGTTATAAAAACTAATATTTCGTCAACAAAAACTGTCACAATAAAAGACATTAAATAATGCGTATATAAACAGTATTCACTTACATTTACAACCTATACATATACAAACTAATTAAAATTGTCAAAACAAAAAAGGGGCAAGGCACTAATTATCTCAGTTGAGGAGAAGAAGGCGTTTTTGATAAAAATAGTCTTTAAATATTTAACGTTGCAAGGTAGCAAGTTATTCCATCCAGAGCCCGCGCATATACAGTAACAGCACCCGTGCTAGAAACTCGGCCTCCCAAATCTTCTATCAGTAACGACACCTGCGCTACGCGAACGTACTAGAAAGGGCACCCATGCTGACTGCTAGAGACAGAGACATCATCACAAAATATGAATATGTTAATTCAGTTATTTAGTACCAATCGTACATAAAAAAACCCGATAAATTTCCTTTACGCTTTACTTCCTACGTTATGATACTTTCCTTTTATTAGGAATAATGAAATATGACCCAATTTAGTTTAGTACATAATCATTTAGGAACACATCCATCACACAATCATCTTGATATATTACGAACAAAATTGATGAAGATCCTATTACATTTTGTTCAACCATAAAACAATTCTTGAGTAAGAAAAATAGTATGCCAAGACTGAAAATAGTCTAGTTAGCGACCTATATACCTATATTAAGTACAATGTAGTACTTTCAGTAAAAAAAAATTGCTTTACACTATATGATGTAAAAATATCTGTACCACCAACTACTGTGTCGAGAAGAAAGACCATTATGACTGGAAGAAAAGCTCACGTGGCTGATAGAAACACCAAAGGACATTCAACGAAGTCTTGGCTATAATAAATTTAAAAAATAATAGATGTAGGAATTTTTCTAATAATTATAAATATTTAAACTGAGCTATAGTATCTGCTGCATTTTTTATTGTAATTATACTTTTGCCCATTTATTTATATCTTTTTTTAAACGTGTTCTCATTAAAATATTTGACATTAATGGTTCTCTTGTATTTTAAAATAAATTATAGTCTATAGTTGTTTAATAAGACACTAAAGTAATGGATTTATTGACGTGGTTGGCGTCAGTAAACCCACTGATTAGTTTAGTGCTGTATTGAACACAATTTCAGTCTCAATCGGAGAAAAGTATGTTACAATAAATAAAACTTGTAGGTGAGGTGCTATTTCTGTGCACTACTTCTAGCGCCGGTGCTTTTCCTATTTCAAACGTCGGCTCGGCAGATTCCTCTAGGACGGGAGCTGTTACTGTAAATGCCCGGGGGACCGCATTTTAGAAATTCCAATCCGGACCATCTAAGAAACAAAGCAAGCAATTATCCAGTGATGACAAAAAATTTTGGTTTTCATGCGATATTTTGATTATTTGCCGTACAAAAGTATTCTATTTATTAATATATTTTTATTTATGTGTAAAGTGATTAAGTTTAACATTTGATTAGACATTGGGTAAGTGACATAGAAGATTAAAAATTTTAAAAAACCATTACTTACATAATCTGTAATAAATACCATCGAAAATAGGGCCATTATCTTTCTGTTTACGAATAGTAATGTCGGTATAATCACCTTTCGTAAACAAGCTGCTACATACGTTACTCTTCCATTAGCAGCAACGTGGTATTCGCTTTACATTATTTTTAAAACCGATTAGTCAAAGTTGGTAAAACTCTAGATTTGTCTCAAGAAAAAAAAATTCTTAATGTTCATTAGTCAATATTGTTCCAAAATTATAAACATGACAGGTTGACGCCTGTTTAAAATCGTTTCAATTAAGGAACTGCTCTTCGCTGTTTGCTTATGTAAGCCTTTAAGCATGGCACTGTTCCTGCTGCTGCTGGCGTAAATCATGTCAGGGAGGCGTAAACTATCGGGAGCGGTAACATTGCAATATTTGGCAGGATCGACAATGCTGGTGGGTTTGAATATGTAAAAGTTCTAACGAATTGCTTATTAGTGGTACGATAGCGCAATTGGTTAAAGCAATGGGCTAGAGATCCAGAGGTCCGGTTTTGATCCCCGCTCGTACCATACCGTACCACCTGTTGATTGGTTAAGGTTGATATTAAATTAAAATGTTTGCAAATCGAGCTTATGTACACTGAGTTGTACCTGTTTTTTAGGATGCGTAATTCTTTTTTTATATTACAGACAATTAAAAATGAACATTCGAAAATACTTCTCAGCTTCATCTTATCCAACTAAGAAGTTAAAAGTTATTTCTAATTCGCAGTCTGAATTAGCGAGGGCAGGTACAAGTGAAAATGTCGAAGAAACAACGTGGTGTGCATCAGAAAATAATACCGCACAAGAGACTAAACAAAATTTGAAATTAAAAGCTAATTATTTTGATCAAAGTCTATACAAGCGGAGCTAATTATTATGATCAAAGTCTATACTAGAGGAGCTAATTATTATTATCAAAGTCTATACTAGCGGATACAGCTAAAGATAAAGACATATCTTGATGAAAAGAACACTACCCTACAAGAGCCTAGCAAAAATCTGTTACATTGGTCATTATATTTTAATTTCTGACTCGTGCGGTTGATAGTAGAAGTAAATTACTACTTAGTGTTTGGGTGCCTCACCAAAATTACAATTTTAAAAAATATGTATGTGAATCCAAAAGGCTGTTTTTTTTTAATTGGCTTTCACTGCATTCCACATGGTTGACCTATTCCGCCTAATTTAAAGGAGCATTTTGTCGAATTTGTTTAGCATTTGCAGCCGTTATTAAAAGAAGCAGCACTTCTGGAGCATTTTTAAGGACACAATTTACACGCTTTAAACATTTTTTGGGCAGGCTAAAAGTCACCTCGACTATGGCACAAAGAAGTTGTCGTTAAGTCGCAATATTTTTGTTAGGTATTATAAAAATGAAAGCAAAAGTATTTCACAGCAGCCGGGTCAAAAAATGAATGACGGAATTGAAAAAAAAGTTGTGTCATCAGTAGTTTCTTGTTTTGTATTTTGTGGTGTCCATGATTTAGCACTGAGAGGAAGAGCATTAAATTCTGATAATTTGTATGATTTGATAAATTTTAGACTAGAACAGCAAGTGATAATATTATTCTAAAAGGGCACTTTAATACATGTGCGGGTAACGCAAAATATGTTTCCCGTCGATTCAAAACGAACTTATCAATATTTGTGGAAATGTGTTTCGGGAAGACACAGTGAAAGAAATAAACGAAAAATGTGTGTGTTTTGATGGACAAGACTGCGGATATTGCAGGCATAGAGCAATTATGCTTAGGTGCAGGATATGTGTATAAAACGCAAAGTAAAGAGACATTTTTAGGATTTGTCCCTTTGTCAAAATGTAATGCTTTCTCAATCTCTGAAACTTTTCATAGTCTTGAATTAACATGAACAACTTAATTGGTTAAATGATGATTGGAAAGAACACCCGGCGCTCTCCGGACATTGGTTTTAGACAAATATAAAAAAGTTTTATATTTTCACTGTGCATCGCACAGAGCAACTTGCGATGAGTTTTAATACCTAAAATTCCAATATTGTGTGTATTGTGTGAAATACGTTGGTCGGAAAAGCACAAAGCAATTAGACATTCTTTTTATTCATTTTTATTCATCACATTGTCAATACTCTGTCTGATTTGTCACTAAATGTTGATAGAAAGAACACACGTAATATCGCATTTCAATTACATGTTTCCTGCACTACTTCAGTTTTTTTATTAACTCGTATAATTATAGCTAAGTACTCATCAATTTTGGAACCCATTACAAATATATTGTAGGGCAAAAATATTGATATGTCTGACGTTTTAAAATATAGTACACATTTTATAGACAGGTTCCAAGATCATCGGAATAATGTTGAAATAATTTTTAGAGCGGTTTTTGACGAATTACAACTTTTATGTGATAAACATAAAAATATCAGTCCCCCCAACTAGTAAACAGATCCATGGAGCAAATTATTCCAGTGACTGGATATCTGGATTCATTATTAACATCTTTAAAAACGAGATTTTCTGAAGACTATAAAATTGTTACGCATATTTTGAAATTGTACCCGAGTTAAATTCCTAATTTATCACTTTAAGATTGTTTTTTAAATATTTTTAACATTTCACTCGACGACCTGTTCAGTTCAAACGAGTCTTGGCACACTTAGGTGTACAAAAACTTGGCTGATATCCATAATGAACGAAACAGATTAAGGGGCGTTAAGATATAAAAATCGTGGTATTATTAGAAACAAAACTATTTCAGATTTAGTTATGAGAACCAAAGAAGGGTTAATTTTTTGCCAAATACATCTTTACAACTGCTGGCAGCAGCTTAAAAATGTAAATACAAAGCCACGTTAGCTATATTACGCTACTCATAATTATATGATTGAAACGCGCTGCCATCTTGCGCGTGCCTCGCGCCGCATCTGATATCATTACTATAGTTTGACCAATTTTGAAAATTAATTTATTTGTAGTTATAAAAAAAGTTTTATTTTTTAATGCATTTTTTTACACGACAAAAATATAAGAAAAATTATGTGTTTTCACCTAGCTCGGGTTTATCGTTTTCTGGTGTAAGGTCAAGCATCTTGAGAAGTTCCAAGTAATTTACATCAGTAACTTTGTTGTGACGCTGTAGGCATTTATTTCCAGCAGTTTGTATATCACGAGAGGATATGCTCAATCGTTTCGCACTGGTTATTACATTTTCGATACTTATCTGATTGCAGGGTTTCTTTCAAAATATACTTTCTTCTGGTTCCGTAAAAATTGTAATACTTCGTAACTATTCTGGGGAAGCTCTACCGTCAATATCTTCTGTGAATATCTCGGTGGAAGCGTTGGTGCAGTTCTTTGGCATCCCGCCTAAGATGTTGATTTTTCTTCTGCAGTGGTTGCAGTTGGGAGAGGTTTAAACTCTGCGGATTCTAGCATAAGTGGGGTATAGTTTTTATCGGCTCTCGTTAGTATTGTATGAACATGTTTTGTTTGGATAAAAAGTATTTTCTGAGGCTTAATTGGTCGATGGTATAAATTCCAAGACATCAGTTATACCTCTTCCTCCTTTGTCTCTAGGTAGAATTATTCTTTCTGCTGGGATGACGCATTCTTGATCTGGTCATATTTGTGCGTATCTATTTATCGATGTTTTCCAGATCCCTAGAGGTCCACTTGATGACACCAAAGTGTATTCTGAAACTCGAATTGTGTAGTTGTTAATTAGCGTAGTGACATTATAAGAGTTAAGTTTAGTTTTAAGAATATTCCTCAGGCGGTTTTTAAATTGTTCCAGTCGTAGTTCCTTGATTTCATTATGTTCAATTTTCTTAGTCTTAGTATAATCCCTAGGTATTTGTAATGGTCAGTAGCCATTGATCATATATAGTTGTGGCTTCATCAAGCTGAATTGGTGGTGCTTCTTGAAATTTCCTTTTTATAAGCATGCTGATTTCGTGTACGAGTTTAAGAACTGAGTCAAGGTGATTTTTGTTAGCTGCGTTAATCTTGAGATTGTCCGTATAAAACAGGTGAGATTGTCCCATGGCCTTGATTATAAACGCTTAACCGGTTTCTCTTAAAGCATTTGAGAGCGGCTTTAGTGCCAGGCAGAATCAGAAAGCACTTTGGGAATCTCCTTGAAATATACCTCTTCGGATATTTATGCTTTTAGTTTCTAAGCTAGGTAGCATCTAGGAATAAGGATAGTTTGGTACACCAGTGTTTAATATTTTCACAGAGAAAGACTGTAGAAGCCGATTGTCAGGTGTGGAGTAGAATGCTTTTTCCGATTTGTTATTATTATTATTATTATTATTAAGTAGTTAACGCACGTAATTATATTGGTTTAGTAGTTTAATTTTTATTGAATACATTTTGCAGTCTGTTGCTAAGTTATCCCTAATTATTGTTGGCTATAGTTGTACTACACTTCGTATAATATCTATAAAAAATTCAGAGAAGTTTCTTTTATTCACTGTTAACTCGAATGAATTCCTGAGGCTCCGTTAGAGTTATTTTTTAATACCCCCGCATTTAAAAACGATTTAATGTTTTTATAACAGATAATTGATGTTTCAGGTGTCAATGCCTAACACAGAGCATAGTATAGTATGTTATTCTATACTTAATCAGTGTGAAGTAGCTAGTAATATGGCAAGGTATGATGGCATTGAGTTTGGTTTTCGAGCAGGTGAGAAAGAATCTACTGAAAAATTGTATGCCACGAGTAGAAGCAGAGGTTTCAATGAAGTTGTTAGAAATAGGATATTAACTGGAAATTATTTTTTATTAAATAGGTAATACATAATGATATTTTTATGAATACATTTTTAAAATTAATTTTATATGTATATAGTAGGTATACATATTATATTTTCATTTTAAAAAAGTATTCATATGAAGTATAACGTCAATGTCATTTGGCGATAGACATCGTCATATTATAACAACAGATATTTCTAAGCTTGTGACGATTGATTGTTTATATTCTAGTTTGGAGGTATTGACGATTTTTCATTAATCTCTCCTTAAGTAAGTCATAAATATTGTCAAGATAATTCATATTTCGGCAAGATTGAAAGTAATCAGCAAAATTAACATATGCTATGTCTTAAGAGTATTTATATTTTATTTTTCTATGGGCTTAATCAATTACAAAATATACAAATAAAAATAATATTGCAGACCAACAATACAAGGATAATCACATTGCATTGAAACGAAAAAGGTACTACAGTAGAACAGCGAAAAAATACATTCTTATGAAATCCCCTAGGAAAACGTGTAGTAAAAAATCTATTTCTACATGCTCTGTGGATGAAAAATAATGTCCTTAATTGGTTTTATGAGAAGGAACTGAAAAACTATATAAAGTGTTTTTAGGACGGATATGGATTAAATGTCTAAGAGCCATAAAATTGTATAAATCATTGGGGTGGATTTTTGATCTCTTAGAGTTTTAAAAACCACACTTTGATAACAAAAAGTCGTTTTCACTAAGAAAATAGTGAATATAAATATCTTGATGTCATAAAATTATGGTAGACAATAGCATAGATAATGGGTTCTTTTTTTAGGCATACATTTAAAAAAAATTAACAATAAATACATTGATTTTAGTCAGACTGAAAAAAAAACTGTGGAGGTAAACATTCAAGAACTTCGAGGTTTTTTTCCCAAATTTATTGTTTTATTAAATTTATTAATGTTTGGGCAAACCACGAGGGTCTGAGGCCTAATTGCTATTACTTTATTCTGTGGTTGTCTTAATTACTTCTTGCCCTATATCACAGTCGTAGGGTTCGTCAACGTTCTCTACATATTTACTTATTCATTCGCACAGTATCTTTAAATTGCATGTTCTTATACTTTTGCTGAAAATTACTAAATATGAATTTTTACTGAGAGAGACTAAAAATACAACCCAACAAGATTTGCTTGATAAATTGCTTGCTTGATAAGTCTGTTTTTTATTGTAGAAATTATGAAAAGTATTTTAATAAAGCTTTAAAAGTAAGAAGACTGATAGCGGATGATTTCCATAAGGCCTGGGAAAATGTACAAATATTACTGACCCCAACCACTTTGACTACTGCGCCACTTTATAAAGATTTCATTCAGAAAACCAATAGAGACCAGTGTGCACTACAAGATTATTGCACGCAACCAGCAAATATGGCAGGTAATATGGTATGAATATATAGATACTAAAGTTTATTAGACTCTAAAATAATAGATCTTTTCCATACAATTCATAATTAATCACTATGCGTTTTACTTACTTTTTGGTGTCAGGAGATTGAATTACATAATTAGGTAATTGTTAATAGGTACCTTTAAATATTATGGACATACACATACAAAAAATAGGTTAAAATAGTCGAATGATTAACAAACACAACATTTTCTTTACCTATTAACTATTACCCAGTTGTGTGATGCAGTCTCCTGAAACCAAAAAGTAAGTAAAACTCATAATGAAAAGTCTCTTTTATTACTATAATTTTTAAATATTATTACAATAGCATCTATACCTTATATATCTTTTTATTTTTGTTACTATTCTACTGAGAAAGGCTACAATTCGGCCGAAAAGTCTGGAAATATAAATTATAACAGATTTTTCAAGGAAATAAAATAGTTTTCATGACCCTGTACCACTCGAACCATATCCCAACAAAACAAAAAAATAATCTAAAAACATCTCTCTAGGGTAGTGAAAGGATTGAATTGAATTATTCGAATACAGAGAATTTAAATGATTATTTGTGATGCAAGTCGAATGTTTCTATTCAATACGAATAATTCGCTCCTAGCTGACGCCAGACAGGCTTTTTTACAAAACTTGTTAGCGCATTTGTATTCTTATTTAAAAAATTCTTTTTAATATATGCTTCAATAAATTAATTTAATAAATGTTGCTGCTTCGGATGAATTAGGAATAATACCTAAGTAAAAACTAATTACTCATGCCATTTTTTAAATTTGCATTTATATAATAGCAAAAAAACATTTCGATATCAATTGTATCCTAAGGTACTTTTATTAAAGTGTATTATAATTCTGGAATACAAAGATAAATACCCCGAATAAAAACTAAGCTAAAAATGATTCGAACGATGAAATACGAACTTTTATTCGCCCGGCGGAGGTAACATATTAATCTTAATATCATTTGCATACGACTACTTCAGTTATAGACGTTTTAATCAGTGAATGCTTAAAGCATTTGAATACGTAAGTTAAGAGTCGAATTAATTCAAATTCTTTCTAGAATCCTTCGGAATTTCAAATAGTCCCTTCACTACTCTGGGCAGTTTGTAGCTGAACTTTTAGACGATTGAAAAATAATTAAACCGATTTCTGATCTATTCGTTTGATATTCTGTTACCACCAAGATTTCAAATCTTATAAGAAATAAAAGTATTCACCCATATTTTTTGAACATGACTAATGTTAAAATTTTAGCTCGTCCACCTCAGCAGATTTGAAGATATAAAGTTCCAATAAAATGAGAGACATGTTCTCAATTTGACCCTTCGTTGTTTCAATACTTAATTTAATTCGTTTTAAATTAAGTTTAATGACTGACCTATACCTAAGCCAAATTAACATACACATTATTGTTATATTTTTAGGAATTCCAGCTATTTCAATTCCAATAAAACTATCCAAGAATGGCTTGCCGATAAGTATTCAACTCATGGGAAGAAATTTAAGTGAACCAGTGTTACTAGCTGTAGCAAAGTATATAGAAAGTGCTGTACAGTTCCCTCATTTTGTAAATAGATTGTCTTAATGTATAATTATGTATTTCATTTTAAAGTTTAGTGACGTTTTAGAAAATATGTACTTTATATGAAAAATATCGCGTTTTATAATTTTTACTAAATATCTTAGTGACTGCGCTCCAAAAAAATCCATCACTTGATGTTGTAAAACAAAACGTCTCGTCTCGTTTATTTAACATTTGTTTTAAGAATTAATCACAGGAGTAGCCAATCAGAGTGTTACAAACCTAGAATATTTACTCCTTTTTAGCACATCTGTTAATACAACTTCTTTTACTATTTCAGAGGAATTTCCTCCCAAATTCGTTGACATCAATTATCAGCAAGTATTTATAGGAACTGATACAAGGTAGACCAACATGCAAGGTAGCCCATTAAATCTATTGAATTATTTATAATAAATTAGATTTACATTCAAAGTCACTTTAGATTATGTGCCTTTATTGAAGCCAACTAGCTATGTTCGATCGACCAACGGATTTCAGTGCTTACTTTAATTAGGAAGGTCATTAACATATATTAAAAATAGTGTGGATCTCAGTATAGATCCCTGAGAAACACCACACTTAATAGATTGAAAAGAACCACATTTATTTGTCAAAATACCTTTTGGGAGCGAGCTACAAGATATGACTCAAACATTTGTTGCAGACACTCACTTCAAGCCCCATAATATTGTAACTTACTCAGAAGTAATGAATGTTCAACAGAAATGAAGGATGATGACAGATCCGGATACAAGGCTCTCCCTGCTGCTCAAAACACATACGAATTCTGTTAGCTTAACGATGCTGCAAGGCTAAGAAATGAATTTGAACGAAACATTCAAAGTATCAAGAATTGATTTCATGTCCAACATATTTAAGGTAGACGGAGGTTACAGTGATGCTCTTCAGTCGCAAATTTTTGAATATTGATAAATATTTTAGATTCATTCTTTAGCTTATGGACTGCCAGAGCGCCGAAACTAACCGACGAACCACCAAAATATTTTCTGAAAACTAAAATAATGGTTGGGGATTGAAACATATAAAAGAATTATACAAATTCACCAAACTTGTTTTTCACTGGGTGCAAATAATAATTACACAATAACAGTTCCAGATAAAATCTTATTTAACATAGAGCATTATCAATTTTGATAAATTTCTTTTTATTTTATTATTTCTAAATATCGTTTTTTGGTATTTTATTTCAAGTCTTTTGAAATATGTTTACAGGGAATACAGAAAATCAGTTGAATGCCATTAATTGTAATGAACACTACTATGTAACTGGAAAGGCCCCGACCATTGCCAAGATCTTCTAATTGTGTCGGGGGTAAATATAACATTAAATGGGTTTATTTACATAAACAAAATTGAGCTCAAATTGTATGTATTGTTTTAGTTTTGTATTTTTTGTTATAGTTTCGTTTTATTCCACTGGGAAGTTAAAACCTATACATTTTAAAGTGACTGATATGTCATTAATGTTCTGTGTTGATGCTTTATGTGCAGATAATTATATTTTCAGCGTAAAATTTTCAATGTAAAATCTATATGCCTACCTACTTTGTTTTAATTAAAGCTGACGTGGTACGGCATATTGAGTTGAAGAGATTGTGAAAAAAAACGAAAAACACAAACCACTGCTTTTTACCTCCTTTAAGGGAAGGTTTTCAAACATTCCAGAAATTAGTCTCTAGAAAAAAGGCTACTGACGATTGAACTGTTTTAAAAACTCATTTGGTTAAAAAGATATTGTAAAAAAAGGAAAAACACATTTCACCCCCTAGCGTAACAAAGCGAATTTTTTAAATTCACTTTACATTATATTTGATTCTTATATTCTCATACATCTGTAAGCCTTATGTTTGGTTAAAAAAAGAAAAATGTTAGTTTTATTGAAATAAAACTCTAATTCAATATCTTTTTTTCCTGTATATCTGAAAATAGCATAAAAATTTATATTCCTCTATTATTTTCCAAATTATTCAATGTATAGTAGAGATGGGTTAAACTATTATTTTTGTTTAATAGGTCAGTGGCGGCTCGTGAGTATATTGAAGGGTGAGGCTACATGAGGTTAATTTTGTTTAAATGTGAATAAATTTCCACGTCACCCATGAGGTATTATTCTGCGAAGCGTTGACCTTTTTTTTTTAATAGAGGTCATCGCCAATAGCCCTACTAAACCATTAAAAACTAAAAAAATAAACTCTAAAAAAAGTAAACAAAACAAGTAAAATATGTACACCTATCACTAAAATATAGCGGTGATTGCGATAATAAAAACATAATTTAGTTTATTAAAACTTAAAATAAATAGTTGTATGAAATAAGATAAAAAAACTACTTTTTGTACATTAAATCTATACGTCTGTCTTTTAAGGTTGCAAATTTATCCATAATTTGGTCGTAAAAGTTTTGGTCTTCACTAAGTTCTGACAGTAATTCCTGCTCTATTGACATCATTGCTAAACCCGAAAGCCGTTCTTGTGTCATTGTGTTTCTTAGGTAGGTTTTGATCCGTTTAAGACTTGAAAAATTTCGTTCGGCCGATACACTTGTTGCGGGAATAGTTAAAACTAAATTAAAAAGCTTATATGCTTCCGCAAAAATTGCTTTAAAATCTTTAAATAACAAAGCTAGACTTTTTTCGACATCTAAATTTGAAAATTGTTCATCCCTATACAATACAGAAAGCTCATTCTCATCTATCTCTGTCAAAAATGTTTGGATAATTTTTTAATAAATTATTTAATAAGTCGCCTGGAAAGCATTTAACATATTCCGAATATTTTGTGCAATCGACTAAAGCAAAGAAATTTAAATTATTTAAATTTTCAAACCGCGTCTCTAATTGAAGAATTATACAATCTATTATTTCGAAATATAATATTTTATATTTAGTAAAAATATCAAAGTCGCTAGAACATTGCCCTCGACGTGTGTTAGTTGGCAGAATAGTGGCTTTTTTAGCAATATTGAAAAGTTCTTTGAAATGGTCCTCGTTTCTAAATTTAATAATTCGTTGCTTGGCAAGGTTTATTTGCGAAATGCAGTAATTTATATCTAAATGCTTTAACTGTAATATTTGAAACAGTACATCAGTGCAACTAAAAATTTGTTTATAAATATGCGTTAAAAGGCAAAATTCGAAATCATTAAAATACTTTAGAAATCCTTTTGCACCATTAATAGATTCTGTTCCAGAACTTAAGTCATTAATAATAGTTTCAAATACTATAATTAAATTGTCCCATTCATTAGCCACTAAGTTTAAAATTTTAGACCGTGTATACCATCGCGTTTCTACAGCTCGCGGAATTCTTTTACCTACTATCTGATTAAGCACAAAAGACCGTTTTGGTGATTGGTGGAAATAATTTGGTATTCCTAATAAAGTGGCAAAAAATATACGACTTTGGGTAATCAGTTTTGTTCCTGGTTGTAAAACTAGATTTAATTTGTGGGCGCAACAATGAGTAAACATAGCTAAAGGAGCAATAGATCTAACTTTTGTTTGAAGCCCATTTATTTCATCTGCCATAACACTAGCCCCATCGTAACACTGCGCGACCAATTGATTTTTAAAGTCATAAGGCTCTAAGCTGTTTTGTATTAAATGAAAAAGGCTCTCTGCTGTTCTATTATCGCTAACATCAAAAAATCCTAAAAATCTTTCTTTTAAAGATCCGTTGGTCACATACCTAACTGTTATCGAACACTGTGATTTTTCTGTTATATCAGTACTATCATCCGCAATTACGCCAAAAAAACAACAATCGGTGTCATTGATTTCTTTTTTTATATATTCTTGAATATAGTCATGTATGCAACCAATTAGTTCATTTTGTATAGTCTTAGATTGTCCCGTAAAAATATTACTAAATTTAGCACAATGTTCAGTAAGTTCGGCATTTCTTTTTATTAAGCATGCAAATATTTCCTTAAAATTGCCACGGTTAAAAGAATCTGTTGTTTCATTATGACCTCGAAATGCCAAGTCCTGTTTACCCAAAGTAATAGTAACATCAATTAAATAATTTAATAATAAACATTTTCATTATAAACAATTTTATTAAGACTTGCATTTTCTTGTAGTGCATCCGCAATAGTCGCCCTATTTTGCTCCAGTCTTGTAAGTGCTACCGAATTTTTAATATGCTCTCTTGAACTTTCATGCGATTTTACTGCTCGTGAAAAATTTTTTAAATCCGAATATCCGCCCCCTGAACTCCAATTATTTTTGACGCAACCTAATAAAATACAAGGCCAACAATATAAGCTTTATTTATAGATACTTCCCACCTATAAGTTTCGTACCAAGATATTTGAAAAGTTCTTGAATATTTTTTACCTTGCCTCTTATCGTTAAATATTGCTAAAATTTTCGGCGTCGGACGGCCACCTAATATCTGTTTCTTTTCAGTTTCGCTTCTTCTTAAAATTCAATTAATGAAGCAATAATGTCGTGAATAGGATTCATTTCAAAAGCAAAAAGCAAATACAAAAAATGGAACGGTCCAACTTACCAAATCAAAACAAAACAAAAACTTACTCACGCGTATTTATTCACCTTAAAAGACAGAACGCCCTCAATCAGCGATTATCGCAATCTATTTCCTATTTCTTTCTCAGCCGCACGCACCACGTAAAAAGAAGTCGTTGGAATATTTCGCTAGTCATGTGATTTAAATAACCAATAAAAGCATATCCAAGCTACAGATTTATCGCCTCAAGAATGCAATAGAAAACGCGTGCATCGGCAATCGCCATCCCGCTCTGTTGTAATCAGGTGACTCGCCGGCATCGGCACCATTTATTACTACATTAGTCACTAGTTGCTGCAAACCCAAGATTCCCGAATTCTTTATAATAATTTAAAATCGGTATTAGGTAAATTAAATCAAATCATTTTAACTTGTATAACTGCCACCGCAAAGCGTTACAGAATAAATCTGTTTTTAATTTATATTCTTCGGTTTTTGGAATGAAAATTAAAATAGTAGTGATACACTCCAGTCTCCAGCACGCAATAAGCGGTTTAATTTTGTTCAAAACTTCGCCAGCGAAAAAATGGATGGGGGCGCTTTAATACTATCAGGATTGGAGAAAATGTGATCTTAACTTATATTAAAAATAATAGGGTTAATTCTCTATCTATTACCACAGTAATAGGGTATTTGTGTATTATTTAATTGAAATTGTTTTAACAGATAGTTTTGGACTGCATAAAAATGTATTTGCCTCACTTCTGTAGATCGACGGGACCGTTCCAGTTACGTAGTATAGAGCAGACGTCACCAACAAAATGCAACTATACCTATGGATTACGAATGATCTCGTATTGTCATAGGGTCAGTGGCGGCTATTCAGGTGAAGTGTTACTTCACCAGGAAAAATAAACAAGCAAACATCTATTTTTATTATATATCTCTTAAAATTTAAGTCTTTACATTCATTTATTCACCTAATGGGCAAAAAAAAAACTGTACATCTCGAATAAATATTTTACTTGACCGTTGGCGGCATGTCTTTTTAAAACTTTCAATCGAACTTTATTATAACAACTATAACAGTGGCTCAAACCGCTTCGACTTTGCTGGAGGTGCTATGTTTGTTTACGATTTTCCTACTCCGTTGCCATGACAACGCGTTCGCGATGACGTCGAGCACATGGAAGAATAATGTTAACCAGCGCCATACAACGCTCTCGGTGAATTGTCAACACAGTACACTACACCCACGTGTCGTTCAGTTTGGGGTGGTTGGTTAATTTTATTTTCGCGGATTTCGCTGCAAACGGTTAGTTCCTTTGCAGTTTACTTGACTGTTTTGTGTTATATTTATTTATGGTGTTGTTACAACTTTATTTGGTGTCGGGTTTATTAATTTATATTATTGATGAATCCGATCACGGATGTGGTTTGCATTTTGTTGGAAACTCCATTTAATCGATGGAAGGAACAATAGGATCAGGATCAGAGTTTTAATCGTCATCCTGGTTTTCGGCGTACAAATGGTTATGTAGTAGTCAAATATTACAAAAATTGTTTTGTTGGGCTTGTTTACTAGTTTCCAATAAATATTCAGTTTGGAATAAGGAAGGATTTGCAGGTATGTTAAATATATGAAGGTGTTTACATAAACATGAAGACTCGGGGGAGCATTTAAAATGCGAATTAATGCTAAACTATATAAAATACATTTTAACAAAAACGTCCGATTAAATTGACTATTTATGTACTTGGTAATTGACGCAGTTTTGTACCTTGCAAAACAAAAGTTAGTCTTTCGCGGCCATGGTTAGAGCAGCGAGTCAATAAATAGGTGGAATTTTAAAAAGCTTTTAGGTTTATTAATATCGAGAAGTTCCCAAGAACTAAAAGATCTTCACGAAAAAATTAAAAATGTTTTTACTGGTGACTCGAAAACTATTCAAAACGAAATAATTGAATGCATTTCTGATTATTTAAATGATCATGTAAAAAATTAAATAATGAACACAGTTTTTTTCTGTGCAAGTGAATGACACCACTGATATTACGCAAACCTCCCAGTGCTCCATAATTTTAAGATACGTTAATTCAGAAGGTTCAGTAATCGAGATATTCTTAGTATGTCAGCTCCGACAGAACGTGGGAGAATTTATATTTTCTATTGGATCAAATTTTGGACTAATTTGACTATAAACATAAATTAATACGGTAATGTTACGATCTCGCAAGTGTGATGTCTGGCCATCAAAAAAAAAGAAAAAACCCCGCAGGCTGTATTTGTCCATTGTCTTGCGCATCGTCTTAACTTTATGATGCAGCAAAGTTTAAAATATTTCTAAAGGTCGAATTTTTTTTGCAAGTCTTAGTGGTATTCCCTCATTTTTCATCACTCAGCCAAACGAATGTATGCTCTTACATCTGCATCTACGAGGCGTATACCAACAATTGCAGAAACTCGTTGGTCTTCAAATTCGAAGTTAGTAAATGTGATTGTTCAAGACTGGAGTAAATTAAAAGACGTCTTTGAATTTATTACAAACTGTGACAAATCTGATGAAAAATCAATCCGGCTTGCGAGAGGATTTTTAGGTGAGACGAACGATTTTGAATTCACGTTTCTGGCATTAGTATTTAATGACATTTTTTCAACCACGGACATACTATTTATGTTCTTCAAAAAAAATCCCTAGACATTTATTTTTGCATATCCAGTATAAAACGCTGTCGTGAGGCGCTCTGTAAAAAAATAAATGAACATTTTTTTAATACCATGTTTGATAAAGCAAATTCTATAGCTAAGTATAGAATCCTTTTTTATGAAATATTGGACCATATTTTAATGGAAATGACACTAAGTTTTCAAGACTATTTTAACCAAAGCATATAAAGTGTTTTCTCTTATTTGTAAAAAAAGAAATGAACATTTTTTTAATACCATGTTTGATAAAGCAAATTCTATAGCTAAGTATAGAACCCTTTTTTATGAAATATTGGACCATATTTTAATGGAAATGACACTAAGCTTTCAAGACTATTTTAACCAAAGCATATAAAGTGTTTTCTCTTATTTTGACAATACCGTCAAGTGATTCAGTGGAAAGAAGTTTTTCTTGCCTCAAACGTGTAAAAATTTATTTAAGAAATACAATATCTCAAGAAAGACTTACTTCTCTAGACAATGTTTCAATTCAAAAGGAATTTCTGTAGATTAGGGCAACTCATCCATTTTATGAGGATGTTATAAATAAATTTGCTGCTATGAAGGATAGAATTAATTTAGTACACAAAATTATTGCGATATTTTTTTGCTTCATTTGCACTTCACTTACTTTTTCACCCGCAAGCCGCCACTGCATAGGGTCATAATAGAGGACGGGCGGCGCAACTAGGTAATTTTATTTTGATATTTTTGAATATTTTCGGAAAAAAACAATAATAAAAAAATACATATTAAGAACATTTTTCCAAGTTAATACTTTATTTTCTGGGATTTTGCTACAAATTAGCAAATTCCATCTATTTCAGTTTTTTCGCAAGAATTTCAAACTCCGACATTTCTAGGTGGGACCGAAACCTATTAGATTTGAGAAACATCGTTCGCCACGCTAATGCTAATTGGAATAGTAACAACATTTTATGCCTATTTCAACAGCTGGCAGTAATCCTCAATACTATCCAATTTTTAAATTTTATTTTCATCAGCAAATAAATTTTATTCCATGGAACAGAATTTGACCTAGTTGATCTGAATAGTACGCTTGATTTTCTACAAAATTTGAAGTCACCTGGAAACATATTATGTAATGTCTGATACTGATTTTTTTTTACATTTTATTAGGCCGCGATAATGGATTCTCATCAAAATATTACCAGTTAGTTAGTAGCCCTGGAATTTTGAACAATTATAATTCAAACGGATATTTTTTTAACTATGCCGCGGACAAATAGACCAACGAAAAACCTACAAAAATCTGGGAAGGGTTTTTTTTCCAATGATTAAAATATTGGGAATATTTATTAAGGAAAATTAAGAATGCCTTTTCATATAAATGTGTATTTATTGGAAAATGGAAAAGAATAATATAAAAACGGACTGACACAATATTTTGTTGCTTAAACAATCACCTGTTTCTACAAAAATACAGAAAAAACATATAAAGGAAAAATACTGAAAACCGATTATTAAAAATTCTGCATGTCGACATACTATAATGTTTAATTCTATGCTTCGGTATATAGGAGTTTGTATAGTCATATTAAAAGTAAATAAAATAAGTAGAGAGTAAATCATATAACGTGAAGTTGCTCAGACATCAGTTCATTTTATAATTTACTGTCTTCAACAAACTTAAAATAAGTGTTTGTTTTTGTTTTATAAATAAATTAGAATGATTTCTGAGACTTACATAAAGGCCACTCTATTACCAAGAATATGCATTAATTCATGTTTTTATGAACTAAAGAAAAATATTTTTGTAAAGCGTTTGTCACTTATTACAGAAAATTTATTGATTAATACCTAATTTGTTAAACAACAAAAAGAATTTTGGTTTTCAACTTTGTTTTTAGACTTGGGACAAGCAACCAGAAAACTTAAACCATTAAAAGTTAGTGATATTGTAAAGTCGCCTGGTGTTTAAATAAAATAGAGGTAGACAGATTTGAAATGACATGTCTGAGTGATGATAACGTAGACCCAAAAATCAAACAGAATTTTTATGACAAAAAAAAGGGCAGTTGAATCATGAGTGGCATGAAATGCTATCTTTAGCAATACATATTAGAATTAGTAAGTATCTTAGCCATCTAAGGTTCATGTACTTTCATTGCTTCCAATTTGGCTTTATGTTCGGGTGTATCTTCTGCCGCTATGATCAAGGTGTGCCAGAAACCCATGCTAAGCCCTACCACTTTTATACCTTGCATTCTTGTCACCTGAAATTTAAACACCATTAATACATTGGCTATAATGCAGGGATAACTATAAGCTTTTTGTACAAATTATACCAACCTTAACAAAATACTTTTAACTTAGTTTAAAATTGTAATGGATTTGAGTTCAAAACTAGCCACATTTCTGATCAAAAAATATATAATATATAAGGTTCTATAAAGCCTCTTTATATCACTTAAAAAAGTGTAGAGTGAGCAAATGGTACGTAAGAATGGACGCCGGCCATAACTCGCTAACCGTTAATCATATAACTTGGGGGAAAAAAAATTATTAGCTAAATCGACTAAGAGAAATCGCTGGAAAATATTTTGAAGTTCCGCATATGGCCGCTAGGGGGCGCAACTGTTATGGTCAATCAGAAAAAGGGCTGTTTCTTAAAAAATATTCATGTAAAGGTATATTATAAATACTGCCATCGTAAAGAGTAGAAAAATTGTGATTTTTTTGTTAAGTATATTTTGCTCTATCTCGTAAAATGTAGTGGTGGGGGAAGGTCAAACATGTTTTATTTAAATGTCAATAACTCCGTTATAAGTCAACGGAATTGAACAAACTAGGTCTCGTTTAAAAGAGCCCATCTTAACTAATAATCTGATGTAAAAAAAAATCCGATTTGATTTCGCCGTGGTAACTAGAGGGCGCTGATTGACATCACAACAATTATTAAGCATTATTTTGAAAATTTTAAATAGCACGCTATATCTCTTTTAACACAATTTAATAGAGGAGGGAATTCTCAATAAGTCAGTGCAAATTTCAGCTTCCTAACTTTTTTCAAACCGGAAATATAAATAAAACAAATATTAGGGCGCTGGGTACGCAACATCTCCCTAATCTGTATGGAGATAGCCTACATCACAATAATTCAGTAATAATACCACAGATAATATTCAACGCAAATCGCTAAAAATTATACTAATGTTCTGAAATAACCACCAGGTGGCGCAGTAGACGTTAATAAGCATAGTTTTACTCGCAATTTTACTTTTCTCTATATTTTTTTGTAGTTTACTCTATTTTCAGTAAGTTAGATATTATAAGGTAATAAATAAGAAAAATCCTAATATATTCGACCGTTGCAAATCTCCGTCTTTCTTAAAATCGACAATTTATGCACAAGAATAACAATAAACTAAAAACATAGATAAATAATAATTCCTTAGCAATTTTCTGCTACATCAAGCAAAAAAAATAGTAGGCTGTGAAAACAAAATTGAAAGTAATACGTCAAAAAATAAACAATAGTTTCTTGTCAGTGCCTTTTAGTTGCTATTTATCGTTCTTGAATTTCCTAATAGTATTGCTATCATTTCGCGTTTTTGTCCGAGATTTTCGTGTTTTTTGAGTTTTTCTAGTTGCTGTTGTTCATGTTATTGTTGTAGTTCGTATTTTTCTTGTTCAAGATTTGTTATTGTTCGTGTTGCGTTGTGTTAAGAACAAAATGATTTATACAAATCAAGAACTATTCGACATGATAGGTGTTTATTTTGAATGTTTGAGAAATGCTACGGTTGCTGCAAGAGTATATGCGCAGGAATATCCGCAGAGACGCCACCCAAGTAAAAAGGTTTTTCTTCGAGTGATCCAACGTTTGCGAACCACTGGAAACGTGCATATTCCCGTATACCGCAGACAACGCAGAGGACGCACCGAAGAGAATGTAATTAATGTGCTAGCGTATATCGAGTTTAATCCTCAACTAAGTACTCGAATTATTGCGCTAGACCTAGGAGTAACGCGAACCACTGCTCAAAATATACTCAAAGAGCACAGGTAAGCAACGACATTGCAAATATAAACTGGACATATTTTTTAACAAAAGTCACGTGATTCTGATGTCACATAGGTCTTTAAGCCTAGAAAACCAATAATTTCCTGGAACATCAATTAAATATCTTCATCTTGTTTTAGGTTACATCCATATCACTTAGTGCTGCATCAGGAACTGACTGCTGCAGATTTTGATCACAGACTAAACCATAGTCACTAGCTTTTGGGTGTAATGAGGGAAGATCGGCAATTTCTGAGGCGAATATTGTGAACCGATGAGGCTACCTTCCAGAGCGATGGAATGCGATGGATGGACGAATCTTCACAATACACATTATTGGTCCAGAACAAATCCACATTGGATGCGCGAAGTCCAGCACCAAGGCCGTTGGTCTGTAAATTGTTGGGCAGGGATTTTAGGCGGACGAATTATCGGACCATTTTTTTTCGATAATCCATTGAATGGTGAGAGATATCTAAGATTTTTAAGGGAGGAATTGCCGATTTTGTTGGAGGACGTACCTCTGAAGGTCCGACAACGATTAATATACCAGCACGATGGTTGTCCAGCGCACTTCGCCGTCAACGTTCGGGAATTTTTAGATGCCCACTATCCTGGCCGATGGATAGGGCGAGGCGGCACCCTTCCATGGCCAGCTAGGTCACCCGACCTAACGTGTTTAGATTTTTATTTATGGGGTCGAGTGAAAGATTTAGTTTTTGCCACCAGACCCACTACACGGGAAAATATGATTCAGCGAATAAGAGACTGTATAAATACTATTTCAGTTGCTGAACTGGAGGCTGCAGTTTTATCCACGCGAGATAGGATGCATAAGTGCATCGAAAACGATGGCCGACAATTTGAACATTTAGGGCGGCATTAATTGAATTATATTTTTATTATCGTTTCTTTCACACGTTCCATTTAAATGGCTTTCATTTCCCATTATAATGAAAATTTAATATTGCACTTATTGACTCCTACTGCGCCACCTGGTGGTTATTTCAGAACATTAGTATAATTTTTAGCGATTTGCGTTGAATATTATCTGTGGTATTATTACTGAATTATTGTGATGTAGGCTATGTCCATACAGATTAGGGAGATGTTGCGTACCCAGCGCCCTAATATTTGTTTTATTTATATTTCCGGTTTGAAAAAAGTTAGGAAGCTGAAATTTGCACTGACTTATTGAGAATTTCCTCCTCTATTAAATTGTGTTAAAAGAGATATAGCGTGCTATTTAAAATTTTCAAAATAATGCGTAATAATTGTTGTGATGTCAATCAGCGCCCTCTAGTTACCACGGCGAAATCAAATCGGATTTTTTTTTACATCAGATTATTAGTTAAGATGGGCTCTTTTAAACGAGACCTAGTTTGTTCAATTCCGTTGACTTATAACGGAGTTATTGACATTTAAATAAAAACATGTTTGACCTTCCCCCACCACTACATTTTACGAGAGAGAGCAAAATATCCTTAACAAAAAAATCACAATTTTTCTACTCTTTACGATGGCAGTATTTATAATATACCTTTAAATGAATATTTTTTAAGAAACAACCCTTTTTCTGATTGACCATAACAGTTGCGCCCCCTAGCGGCCATATGCGGAACTTCAAAATATTTTCCAGCGATTTCTCTTAGTCGATTTAGCTAATAATTTTTTTTCCCCCAAGTTATATGATTAACGGTTAGCGAGTTATGGCCGGCGTCCATTCTTAGTTGGCCACCCGGTACATCATGTCATGCGAGTGACAAAATTTCTGTGGTAACCACTCACCTCCTTAGGTACTGTACTACTCTTCTGCATGTCACCAAGACCCAATTCCCCATAAGTGGGGGAAGCACCCCATGCAATACAGGTTTGATCTGCTGCAATTACTATTGAAGTAGCACTCGTTCCTACATGCGTAATATTCCAACCAGCCAGATCTTGCACAGGCTTTGGATACATATTAGCCTAAAGAGTACCAAGAATATTACACAAAATGCCAACTAAAATGTTATTTGTTTTTCATTTTTTAAGACATACGAAATAGGACAAACGAATTAATGATATTTTAAAAACGTTTAAAATATTTGTTTGTTCTTAATCAAAATGTTTAAAACATAACAACCCTAATTATGATGATTCAAAGAGTGAAAGAAAAGAAGGAACACTTAAAGTTCTTTTCGTTTTTATTTGTGTATAGATATTTTAGTCCAATGTTAGATAGTTTTGGTCTAAAAACAAACAGATTTGTATGTTATGATATTATCCTTGAAATTGTTCGAAGGTTTTGTAGTGGTTAGTTTCATGCCATGGGCATAAAACCATTTATTATATACAAAGCATTAAAGAAATTTCATATTATCTCTCCCTGATATTGCCCTAATATGGAATACTTTGTTCCATTCAAAGTTCCAAGTACCTGATGGATGAGAAAAGTTGAGCCTAATATATGAGATAAATATAAATATTTTGTAATTAAATTTAATTACAATATGTTCATGTGAGTCACAGATACTGTTAAAGGCATTCTCTTGTTGTAAGATGAACTGGTAAGCAGGAAAAAATAATTTGCACCAGGTATTTACAAAAAATCTAGATTTTTTGCCAGGTTCTGTTTAGCAACCTGATGCAAATATATCATGAAGATAGATCAGGACACAATTAATTTTCCACTATAAAAGAAGTTGAATAATAGTTGCAACATTGGCATGACATAAATTTTAGCTATTCTACATATAACATCACACAAGGTTTACCCAGATGTTGCCCGAGTCTATAAAAGGTATTCAACATATTCTATTCTAATGTAAATATGAACTTGATAATTTTGAGGCAGCATCATTTATATTTCTAATCATGGTCTTACCTCACCAGTACGCTTAGTCTGGCCAAACAAAAACAAGCCATTAAACTCTGTTACAGCAAGAGTGTATGTAGATCCACAGTGCACTGAACGAACACCACGAGATTGACTATCAAAATATTTGATCAGTCTTGGAACCTAAAAATAAAGCCAAGATATATATACAACTTCTTGCATCTAATATTGTCTATATGTAATTTTATGATTTTTAGGATAAAGTATTTTATTACAATTACAACAAAGGAAATATGTTTACTTCCCATGTAAGAGGGAAGTATTGTAATTGCGAATAAATCACCCCTGTGATTTTTGTAAATATTTTGATTTTCAGGTCCCTAGACCTTGTCAGGAGATATCTATGAGTTTAGGGTTTACGGATTGTTTATTTAAACGTTATTTAATATTTGTCAATTTGAAATTTTAAAAAACAAGTAAGTTTTATAAAAGTCAGAACTGATGTTTGATTGTTATTAAGATACTTTATTTAAAATGCAAAACCTAATTAACAGACCCCAAAAAACATGTTCTCCCATTTCCGTCTGTCTGTCTGTCATTCTGCGTGTATGCAGCATAGGTCAAAAACTACTTATCTGATTGACTTTAAATTTGGTCACAATTCAAGGAGAAATGGTGACAATTTGGTAAAAATCCAATATGGCGACAACATAAGAAAAATATTATTAACAAACTACATATTGAGTGGACTTCAAAATTTGCATAAAAATAAAAATTTTTTGTCTAAATACATTACAGAAGAATAAAATGGTGGCCTAGTGAAATGCTTAAAAATTCAGTTCCAAAAAACTATTTATCTAACTGACTTCAAAATTTGCACAAAAACCAAGTGTTAAACACAGCTGGTGAACTAGAGTGGTGAACTTTTAGTGTGAATTTTATACGGCAAAATAAAATGGCAAGCTAATAAAATATTTAAATTTTCAGTAAAATTCCATTGCTTGGAATAAAAGTATTTTATAAAGGGAAATAATATAAAGGACATAATTTATTTTTTGTGGACTATGTAAATAATGTTTTGAAAAATACATAATAAATTAGAAACTTAAAAAAAAAATGAAACAAATTACAGTTTATTGTACAAAGTTATTACCAAATAATTATAATATAATAATTATAATATATTTATTGTAAGTATTGCCAATTCTGTATGGGGGAAGTTGTGGGTAAAGGTGAATTTAGTGAATTTACTTTTTTTTTCAAGGTAATAAATGATTTGATTATTAAGTACATTGCCGATACAATACAAACTTTAAATGATCTAACAGTTAACCTAGTCTTGTACAGACAAAAAATATATTCCTATTATTGTATACTCTTAACAAACAATTCTATTGTGCTCTTTTTCATTCTAGAGAATTGTATATCACAATGTATGAAATGTAAATATTGCAATTTCATAAATAACATAAATACAAAGCTCTTATTTCAAAAAGGTAAATAACAGTGCAGAAAGACCATTGAAAATAGAAAAAAAAAACAAGTTGAAGTAACTCAAGGAACGGACATATACCAGCTCACCATTTCATCCTTCTGCTCAGCATGACCAAGTCTTCCAAATCCGCCAAAGCCCCATGAGAACGCCCTCTTCCGGCTATCGATAGCTACAGTGTGATTCGGTCCGCAGCTAAAATCGACTATTTCAGTCACGTCTACAGGAGAAACGTGGCCGTCCTTGCTTTTTTCAATGTATAATACTACACGCTTGGGGCTAGTTTGGTAATTAAAGCATAGCTTTGTGGATGTTTTGAAATACTTTCCGTCAGTGTTGTGTCCTAATTGACCATATTCTGGCAAGCCAAAAGTGTGGAGGCCTCCTTTGATGTCTAAAATCACTGAGAATTCTGCACCACAGCCAATCTAAAAAGAAAAATAAAACACCAATTGCAATATGTACTGATTTGTTAAAATTTAAATTGTTTTCAATCTTGGTTTAAAATATAAAAAAATATAGTCAATATAAAATCTTTAAACAATGATTAACTAAGGAAAATAATGACCAATATAATTAAAACTTTCATTTCAATATACCTTAACTATAGGAGGTCCTCTGTAGTTGATTCTAGTTGGCGTTAAGATCTGTGGTTGCAAATTTCCAACTCCACACTGGCCAGACCTATTGTCGCCACAGGCGTATACAGTTCCTACAATAAATTCAATTTTATTGTTTTTTTTTCTTTTTGAAATAAATATCTCTAATATTGAAGATAATTTCTTATTCTTTCATGTTCAAATGCTACAATACAATAATAATTGTACCTGTATCTGTAAGGAATAGAGTATGATGTCGACCACAAGCAGCACTAATAACATTCATTTTCTCCAAAGCTGGAACCAACAAAGGTTTTGAAGTGCTGGTAGTATTATCCAATCCCAATTGCCCATGTGGATTACGTCCAAAAGTATAGGTTTTGCCTTCACCATCAACCAACACATTATGAGCTGCAGTGCATCCACTTACTGCCAGACGAACCTAGAAATTAAATGAACTTTCATATCACAAAATATTAACATCTGTATTCAATAAAGATATTTTAACTTTTAACTAGGTTTAAAATAAAACAAATAATTATTCTAAATGGCAATTGCATAATATAATGGTGAAATGCAAATTATTACTAGTGAACTAAACGTTTTAGTTCCGACAATTAGGTTTGATTTTACTCTTAAACCCTTTTGTGAATTTGTGCTTGCGTGAATTTTATTTTAAATTTATATTATAGAACTAGTTTTAATTTATGTGATAAAGCAGTTTCTGGTGGCTCTATTTCCTTCCAGAAAATTCGCTTATGCAAATAGAAAAAGGTGACAACTACAGCAATATAAAATCAGGGTTCTTAGCAATTCTGAATTATCAAATTCCCTGACAATTTCACGGAAATTCCAAGTTATATTTTGTGAATTTATATTTCGTATAAAAAAGCCAACAAAACGAATGAAACTAAACTTAAATGAAATTGTAAAAGAAATATAAAATATTAAAGAAAATGCTATAACTATAATGCTGTAACATCAAGCATGATGTTTGGTTTTAAGCATGTTACATATTTAATAAACTTATATTTAAGACAACAATATTCTATTAACATCTTTATTTGATTTATCGAAAATGTCTCGACATTCCGACAAAAAATAAGTTTGCCCTTTTCAGGAACATTAGGTCTTTTAATGCTGTTTTAGTAGCAAAACCAATATCAGTTTTATTAGTTGGTAAAAGAATATCTTTACTATCAAAATTTAATTTTAAAATTTGTTGGAGATCTTTATCCATAACTTGAATTTTTAAGATTTTTTTTGTTTAATTCGTTTAGTATTCGTAATAGATCATCATACAAAGAAGAAACTATATGTGAGTCTTGGTCTTAAAAACGTATCTTTTAAAGACTTTTTTATGTTAATAACTGAAGGATTTGATGGAAGCTTAGTGGCTTTACCTTCCATCTAAATTTTAAGAGGAGATTAAATGTCCAAAGCACTTTCACAGACTCGAACATTTTCTACCCATCTAATTTTACAAAATTTATAAGGGAATTTGCTACAATTTGTAAGAGCCATAAAACTATCTCTCCTGGCAGGTGAATTTATCCTTTAAAACATAATATGCTCCCACTAGAAAGTCATACTACTTGAGCCGATTTTCTAGTCATCCGAGTTACTGTTATTGTGAATGGCACCGGCGGGCAAGTCTGAATGTACGGGGGATGTTAAATACATTTCTTATGTAAGAGCCGCAAAATAATTTTAATAATACAAATGATGTTAGAATATGTATGTTAAATATAATTATAGTTATATAAACGCGATGAAGTAATTTTGGGTAAATACAATCAAGCAACGCTGGTGGAAATATTAATTTTATTATTTTTCCAGGTTTACTATAAAATCCCCTAACTTTTTATTATTTTTGTAAATTCCCTGACTTTTCCCTGATTTTTAATTGGATTTCTGATTTACTTGACTTCCAGATTTTTGTAGGTCGCTAAGAACCCTGAATATGGAATGGTTTAATTTTTAGTGCATTCTACAAATGGCATCTACTGAATACATTTACGCCCACTGTCATTTGTCACTTTTGACAATTAAGTTGCTAATTCTTATTCTTAATTCATAAAAGTTAAAAATTATGAACATTTGAAGGTCTCCTCTTAGCTAATAGTTTAAGAAGTACATATTAAGAACTTGGATAAACAGTCTGCCTTATTTTTACGTCAGAAATAAATATATGACTATGAATAAGAATTATGAAATTGTATAAACCTGGACTAGTGGTAGTTAAAAAAAATTATTTTTACGAATTTTGTTACCCTACATTTTTTTAACAAATGTTGATTGTTGGATCTGTAAGGAGAACTTTTACATGTTTGGTTTTTAAATTCCACTTCTGTTATGCTGGATATGAAACTGAAACCAAATTTTTGTGACTAATACTGCGACATTCGTGACAGATTTCGTCTTTTTTTATATTTGTTTTTTTAAGCTTTTTGAGATATATGGGTTTTATAATCGCAATCCTATTTATTTATTTAGTTATCCAGTTGACACTATCTCATCTTAATTGTTTAGTAATATACTACACTTTACAAATGTGCCTACATTAAAGCTTATCTTTTGTAAACTAGTTTTCTTGAATGGACCAAAGTCCTGCAATATATAGATTAGTAAAACAGTGTTTATTACAACGGTTTTGCTTCCAAAGCCTTTTAATAAAACTTGACTGCAAATAAAAAATATTAATATAATTGTATTTTTCAACCTTTTAGAGGGAATCCTTCGAAGTTGATATACCTGATGCAATATTTGAAGCTAATTTTCTCAAAAACTAAAAAAGGTAATAATGACAATAATAATGCATATTCTTTTGAAATAAGGAAAAAGAACTGCTAAAAAGTCAAGGTTATTTTAAAATTTTGTTTCTGTAGTTTCCAGTTAAACCAAAAGGGAAATTTATATACCTAAAAATTTCTCCTACAGACCTAACCCTGCAAATCCCACTATTTAGGTAATAAAAGTTTAAAATATAGGTTTTTTTCATCCATATTATTATTTCGCCTTTAACTGATTTTTTTTGGGTACCATATTTAGATAGAATAATAGAAAAAAGATAGAAAAAAACATAGGTGAGATTTTTGTATTTCAAGTATACATAATGAAAGAGTCACTTGGTTTTACATAACTTCCAGAAAATTAGGATTTAGCAACTACAGTTAAATTTAAATGATTAAATGTGCAATTCGCTACAGCAAATACTTCACAAAATTTTTGGAATTTCAATTGTATCCATGCATATATTGTCTGGTTTACAAATTTGTTTTCTATGCAAATTTTTTGACTTTTAAAGGATAGCACTGTATATGCTGTAAAAAGTCACTGAAAATTGGAGAAACATAAATTTAGTAATTCATTTATTTCATGTTTATAATTTTGTTCCATTCCCTAGGCTAACTATATTAAGCTTTTCACATAAAAAAAGACGTTATCAATTTATGATTGAGGTCTAGTTACATTTATTCTATTTCAACTAATTTAGTTCATTTTGACTTACCTTCCAATCTCCAAATTTATGAGGAATATAAAGATTAGGAACCATTTTAACACCTTTAAATTCCCTTTTCCCAGCAACATCCCAGTTAAGTCCTCCAAAAAACACTAATTGACCTACAGGTTTAAGAAGGGTATTCAATAATTCTTGAGGTAGCGGACTGAGTTCATCAAGGACATCTCCATGACCTATTCACAAACATATTTAAGCTACTAACATGATGAAACTGAAATTATCTTTTTGATGATTATAAAACATTTAATAATTTTCACAGGGTGATAATCTGCCCTTGCTTTACATTACAATGAAATAATTATTGTAAGGTAATTAAGGGGATCCTAGAAATCCACACTCTTTATAGGCTGTGTGTCGTCGGCATAATATAAAAATCCGTATGGTTTAAATACGATACAGTTTCCTGCTCATAGTCATTGTGTACTTCTTTGAAAAAACCAATGACAAAATATATTAACAGTTTTGTTCGTTTCACGTCCACTAGGTATCTAACAGCTTGTTTGGACAAAAGGTTGTTTATTGTCCAAGATGTTTCTTTGTGGAGCACCGCACTTAAGACGAGTCAGGTTCGCACGCTCATCACCAACCGTAACATTCTGGTCTCGGTCACTGAAATAAGCACCAAATTATTTATAAGTCGTGTCTGCAAAGACTAGATAATGCAGCTTTGCAAATAGCAGTTCATGACTGATATTATTAAAGGCCTTGCTAAAATCCAGTAAGGCCAGCAAGATATGTTAGACTTAGCAGTAATAGTTGACAAGTTTGTCACTACCCGAACAAAGCTGTACAAGTACTGCTGGCCAGCAAATTTAAATTTTTGATTTGGAGTTATATTAAACTACTTATTGTTAGAACTAACATGTAGTTTCTAAAGTGTACTTATAATTGGCTTTGTAAGCTTTTGATGCAATAAAACACTCTGCATAGAGTAATAAACATAAATATATATAGACTATTTAATAGAATTGGATTACCTTTAGTAAATTTTCAATTAGCTCTTACTGCCCAATTCACTGAAAGAAGACCATGGTACTCCAAGGCATATGAAATATAATAAAGAGGAAAAACTGTTATCCAGCCAAGAAATTTGAGCAGTCTGGGCACAAATCAAAGTACTCAGCATCTTTTACAAAACATCATTTACAAGTTGTGTCTACAAAGGCTTGATAATGCAGCTTTACAAGCAGTAGCTCGTAATTTATAAAATCCAAGGCCTTGCTAAAGTCCAGTAAGGCCAGACAAGCTCTGTTAGACTTATCAGTAATAGTTGACAAGTGTGTCACTACCTTTAACAATGCTGTACAAGTACTGAAATTTGCCCGAAAACCAGACCTTACTGGCGGTAAAATATTTCTATTACTCACATAATTAGAGAACATCTTGAATACAATTTTTCCAGCACCTTTGAAAGAACTGGAACTATGCTTATAGGTCGCAGATCTGTAAATGGTTCTGGATTTGGAACTTTTGCTAAAGGACAAACTATGGCTGTCTTCCAGATTTCCAGAAAACAACCATATTCTAAAAACATATTAAAAAGCCTAACCAAAATTGTTACAATAAATGGCATGTCAGTGATGATCATAGTAAGATTAAGGCTATCAAATTCAATTTTGCCTAATTTAATTTCAGTTACCGCTTCATAAATATCACTTTAATTTACAGTTCTAAAATCAAAGTTGCATACAGCAATATAATTATTTTGATAACACCCAAGTATACGGTAAAAGTAAATTGAAACAAAAAAAGTAAATGGAAGTTCAATGGCTGAAACCCCAAATTAGTATAAAATATCATAATACTATTAATTTTTTCTTATTTATGTTTATTAATCACAAGAAAAAATATGTTTTCATAGACACGTCATCAATTCATTAAAATATATAAGAAATACCTAATACATACATACTTAATACATATAATACATACTAGACTCAAAACCTAAATACCAAACTACATTAATAGCAAGTTAATTTCCTTATTCTCTCTTATAACAATATGAAAGTCAGTTACAGAATAAAGAAGGGGCAATAGCTGTTAAATATTTTTTAATCCTTTTCTGAATAAGGAATTGTTATTTATCTATTGTATGCCAATTCCTATGAAGTCTGTGTTGTGGTTTTAAGATGTTTTCTTTGTATCAGGTATCATGACGATGAATGAGTGTTGTGTTGGTCAATGTGTTTTTTATGTAACATATTTTCTCAAGAACTATCTGACCAAAGAGAATCAGTATGGAATGTTGAAGAAAAAGAGGTATTGATTTCATATTAAAAATTGGTCTGATGGCTTGTTTTTGCTTCAGAAATACCCTCAGGAGATTAGTGTCCAGCACTACCCCAAGCACAAGTATTCCATAGCTCATTATTGAGTGGAATAAACCATGGTATGCTTCCACAGCAGCATGTTGCCCAGCAGTAAAACATATCCTGCGCAATGCATATAGGCAAGAAGAAAGTCTATTACAGAGTGCATTAATACGTCCCAGATAAAGCAGGATCCCGTTGCAAGCCCAGAAACTTTGGAGACACATCAGTTCTACCACTTGTTAATCCGAATTTAATGCCTGTTTTAGACTCGTTCAGTAGTAGCTTACTTGCAGTAAACCAAAACTTAGCCTCACTAAACATCCTCAGAGACACATCAGACAGGAGTGGACCTTTATTACATCTTACGATAAAGTTCTTATCATCTGCAAAGAGCAAAGATAATTGTATGTGACTGAACATGGGAGATCATTAATGAAGATAAGAAAAAGCAGGGGTCCCAGTATAGACCTCTGAGGTACACCCCTCTATATTTGTAAGGATGAGCTAAGCTCACTGCTTATCAAAACTAGCTAGTGTCTATAACTAAGATAATACCTAAACATGTTAAGAGTTATCCCTCTAACACCAAAGTGTTCTATCTTACCGAGAACAATGCTGTGGTCGACACAGTAAAAGGCCTCCCACATATATTCAGATAGCTTACACATTGCATCAGATGTAAACAACCCCCCACCGAAACCATATTGGCCATCTGAGAAAATTTTGTGTTGATTAAGGAAAAAAACTAAACTCTCATTCATAATGACTTCAAAAGTTTTAGAGAAAATGGTCAGAATTGATATTTATCTATAGTTTCTCATGTCATGTCAATAGGGATCACCCACTTTGAATGCATCTGGGAAGCACCCCTCAAGAAAAAAAGCATTTATTATGTCGGCAGGGGTTCAATGATATACATCCAGCATGCCTTAACAACAAAGGAGTTAATGTCCTCCGTTTTTAATTTTTGTATTATGATTCTGATGTCATCAGGACTTTTCTGAATCAAATAATAAACAAAGGAAAATCTGGGGAATTGTAAATGATCTTCATGGAAAAAACCATAAAGTTTCTATTAATAATAGCATAATTTCTAATGATTTTAATAATTTTTATTTTTCAGTAGCTGCAAATTTGCCCACAGTAACAACTTCCCCTAACATTGATCAAATAAGTTTTCTAAATAGTGTTAATGTATCTGATTCATTCTATCTTTGTCCTATGACCGTACAAGATATTACAGAAATTTTTTCAGATATCTATTAAAAAAGGGTTCAGGATAGAATGATATCCTTGAATATATTTTTAAAGCTGCCTGATAATGATCTTGAAATCTTGGCGAATGCCATAAACCATTTATTTTATTTATTTATTTATCAATACGCTACAGAGTGATAAACTCTAAATGCTATTACATGAGTCACAATAAATCTTTAAAAACTAACATTTTATGCAGGAATCTTTTCAGCATGCTTTAAACTTGCTATTATTATTCCTATTTTTAAGGGTGTGATTGTAGGAACCCATTACCATTTTCATTTTTAAAAATTGTAGAGAAACTGATTAAGAATGATGTCTTATTTAACTTCGCATAACTTACTAAGTGCAGAGCATTTTGATTTCCAGTCGACGCATGATGCGATATTTTCATTCCTTGAAAAAGTATATCTACAACTAAAAGATGGAGAAGCTGCTGCAGTGGTGTTTTGTGATTTATCTAAAGCCTTCAAATGTGTAAATCGCACAATATTGCTGAGGAAGCTTGAAAACAATGGGTTATATATATAGAGGTGAGGTGCAGGGTTGGTTTGACACTTATTTGTTTGGGCGTTGTCAGCATGCAACATCTGACAACAAACTTTCAGAACAGTGGAATCTCAATTTTGGTGTCCCTCAATGCTGTTTTGGGTCTGCTAATATTTCTTCTATATATTAATGATATAGTGCATATCAGTATAACTGGCGTATTCACACTTTTTGTGGACTATGCAACAATTTTATGGCATAATATGGACAGATGCAATTTTTTGGGTACTATAAATTCTGATATGAAGAAAGTTAAAGATTAGTGTAATGTAAACCACCTTTATTACATATTCCCAAAACGAGTATTTTGAATTTTAAATGTGAATTGGGAGATTTTACTGGAAAATCAATTGATTAAACATCTAGGGGTAAATAAGTTTTTGGGGTTATACGTTGATAATAAACTGGAATTTAATGAACAAATTTTAAAACTCATTGGGAGATTAGCTTCAAATTGTGAAGCAATGACAGTCAAGTGAATTGAATGTAAGTATTGTGCAAAGGACCTATTTCACCTTAATCGAATCTCATCTGCATTATGGTAGACGCTGGGGAACATGCTCTGGTTGTTTAATATCATCTATGTGTAAAGTTCACGCCAGAGAGTCCTGTAAACCATTGTTTTTATCCCAATGAATTTTAACCTTGGCATCGATTTTTATATTAGAATCCACATCTCTTACGCATAAAAATTTAAAAGTAACATCGAGCATGACAAACACATAATATTAATTTACCAATTCCAAGTTCCATTTAAAAACTAATTAAAAACTCAATTTTCTACAGAAGCAATAATAACGTTAATCACCTACCTTTAAGTATGAGAGAAATTCAGAGTGAGCAGAAATTTAGGAAACAAGTAAAAAAGTTATTGTTGAATAAGACTATAGTGAGCATTGACGAATTTTTTTGTTTTATTATTTTAATATTTGTATTTATTATTCTTTTGTTGTTTGTTAATTTATATACTTAATATTTAATCTTTTCTCGACTTATACACCTTTTATTTTGCTTGATGTTAATAGATTAATTAATAATAATAAGCCTTATTTTAAGTTATATTGTTTATACTTTCAATTTATTTTTTACATTATCTAATTTTTGTCAAAATTAAGATACTGCTTTGTCAATGAGAACTTATTCTTTAAGACAATAACGCAATTTTGAATTTATTAGGCAAGCAACTGACTGGTTCAGACTGGTGCCTTGTGTAGGAATATATTGTTTGGGTAAGACCAAAGGAGCAATTCAAGTATTGTTTGAAAAGTGGAAAAAAATATATCTAAATTAAAATTGGGCAGTCTGTAAATAGCCTCAGATAGAAGATTGAGACTTTTAGAATAACATGCAAGTTCTTTCAAAAAAGAATTTTACTAATTCACCTAATCTCAATATTATTGAGCGTACGTCTAGCTATATGCAATCACCACTGTTTTTAGCTTTTTCATGGCAAAAGCAGCTGACAAGTTCAAACCCCGAAATCGGGGGGCAGCATGGTTTTTCCTGAATATTAAGCCAGTATTCTGATAAGTATTTCATTAATGTGTGTGAATTATCAATAAGAAATATTTCAAGCTCATGAATATTGTTACAAATGCATTGTGTATTGATGTAAAAAACTGATTTCAATCTATTGTCTATTTTGGGAACAACGAAAAGATTCGTAAGGTCTAATTACTATCTTTTCGCCATGTAATTGAGTTGAAAAGTTCATTTTTTAGATCAAAATTGGCGGTTACTCTTTGAATTTTCTTTGTGTATTTCCTCACATTTTATGTTTTTGCTCTTA